>JARQOD010000006.1:205569-299406 GCA_033576555.1 Oophaga sylvatica
AGCACTAGCACTGGATAGATCAACCACAACACAAGTACTAGGTAGAACGGGGCAGCACTAGCACTAGGTAGATCAGGGCCGCATTAGCACTGGGTAGATCAAGCACAGCACAAACACTAGGTAGATCGGGGCAGCACTAGCATTACATACCTCAAGACCAGCACTAGAACTGGGTAGATCAGGGGCAGCACTAGCACTAGGTAGATCAAGCACCAGGTAGATCAAGACCAGCACTAGCACTCAGTAGATCAACCACAGCACAAACACTAGGTAGATTGGGGGCAGCACTAGCACTACATACCTCAAGACCAGCACTAGCACTGGGTAGATCAGGGACAGCACTAGCACTAGGTAGATCAAGAACAGCACTAGCACTGGGTAGATCAGGGGCAGCACTAGCACTAGGTAGATAGAGGGCAGCACTAGCACTAGGTAGATAGAGGGCAGCACTAGGTAGATCAACCACAGCACTAGCACTAGGTAGATCGAGCGCAGCACTAGCACTAGGTGGATCGAGGGCAGCATTAGCACTGGGTAGAGGAAGGGCAGCACTAGCAGTAGGAGGATCGAGGGCAGCACTAGCACTAGGAGGATCGAGGGCAGCACTAGCACTAGGTGGACCGAGGGCAGCACTAGCACTAGGAGGATCGAAGGCAGCACTAGCACTGGGTAGATCGAGGGCTGCACTAGCACTGGGTAGAGGAAGGGCAGCACTAGCAGTAGGAGGATCGAGGGCAGCACTAGCACTAGGAGGATCGAGGGCAGCACTAGCACTAGGTGGACCGAGGGCAGCACTAGCACTAGGAGGATCGAAGGCAGCACTAGCACTGGGTAGATCGAGGGCTGCACTAGCACTGGGTAGAGGAAGGGCAGCACTAGCACTAGGTGGATTGAGGGCAGCACTAGCACTAGGTGGATAAAGGGCAGCACTAGCACTAGGTAGATCGAGGCTAGTGCTCTCCTATCAGCAGACAGTGAACCGCCCTGGGGTGCGTAGGGTGGTGGACGACCTTGGCGATCGGCTACAGGTCATTTGTCTCAGCTAGTCACTTATATGAGATGGCGTGTGTGGGTTATCAGAAGTCATTTTTTTAGTTGCACACTTGTTTCCTTTACTTCAGATCATGGCCATCTCTGCTAGTTCTGTGGTTAGAGCCTGAACAGCCCTGATCCCTTTTGCTCTATCTGTGGAAGTTTCACCAGTGACAGGACCAATAGCAGGACATTGTCACAAGCATATTTTGCATATTTCAAAGTAAAACTTGGCGATCAGGATAAGTGTTTGCCCCTCACAAGGTGCGAGCAGCGTGTGGAGAGTTTATGGATGTGGATGAAGGGAACATGTGATAAGACGCCATTGGTGAACCTACGGTCATCCAGGGCCAAGGGATTATTCCAGTCATTGTTACTTTTGTAAAGTGAAACCTTCAGGATAAAACAAGAAAAATAAATATAAAAAGAAGTCTCCTCGTCTCCCGACGGTGATTCACCCAGCGCCTCATTCAGGGCCAGTGTTCCTTTAACGTCCCTCTTTTCAATAAGAGCAGAATGGTGAAGAACAAAGTGTCAGCAATGAGGAAGATTCTGAGACTGAAGATGTCTCTGCTTATGAGGGATCTGACCAGCATGAGTTGGACAATTTGGCACCAGATTTGGTACAATCAAAAAAGTCTTCAGAACTCCTCACATCAAGACTGTATGAGAAACTTGTTTGACAAAGGAGCAGAGGCAACCGTCCATCGATAGCTCAAAGAGGAGCTTAAAGTGTGTCCTTCCCCACAATGGTAAGTATTTGAGGCAGTCACAACTGTCTATTCAGTTTCTCTTGGTGAAGAACAGTCATTGAGTTGTAATATCACAAACACAACTGGATCTTCTGTGATGGCCTTACAATGGTTTGTACACTTTTTGGTCAGCAGCGCGGATACACCAAGTAGCCTTGTATTCTCTGCATGTGGGACAGCAGAGCTTGTGAGAAGCATTGGGTGCAGAGGAATTGGCCTCCAAGATCCTACTTGAGCCTCTTGGTTACAGAAAAAAACAGAATATTCCCACCTCTGCACATGGGTCTCATGAAGCAATTCGCTAAAGCTTTACCAACGTAAGCAGACTGTTTCAAGTAACTCATTTTGGCATTTCCTAGCCGGTCATTTGAAAAAGTCCGGTATGATTGATGGCCCACAGATTCGGCAGCTCATCAAAGATGAACCTTTCATCGGGACAATGACAGACCTCCAAAAGAATACATGGTTATCATCCAAAGACCTAGTCAAGGACTTTCTTGGAAATATGAGAGCAAACAATTACACCAAAGTTGTCCAGAAACTCATGGAGAGCTACAAAATGCTTGGATGCAACATGAGCATCAAGGTGCATTGTCTGCAGCCATCTTGGACTTTCCTGAAAACCTTGGTGCAGTCAGTGATGAGCAAGGTGAACGATTCCACCAAGATGTGAAGGTTGTGGAGGGACCGTATCAGGGTAGGTGGGATGTGCATATGAAGGCTGATTATTGGAGCATCAGGCGAGACTGTCCACAGATTGAACACTCCAGAAAAAGCAGAAGGGTATATTACTAGGGCTGTATTAGCCACTAGGCACTGGAGGGCGGGTGCCTAGGGCGGCAAGGTGCAAGGGGCGGCGCCATCGTGAAGGAAAATAAATATATATTTTTAAATCCCCATTGCTGGACCAAGTAGTAATAACGGCGATTTTTTAATGGGGGGGGATTTTATTTGTGAGCGCGCAGCAGGGCAGAGGCGAACCAATCAACTCCCAGTCTAAACAGAAGAAATATCATCGGAATGGGACAGGACCTGTGATGATGTCACGATCATGTGACTTGAGAGGGAGGAGTCAGAGAGTTTTGCAGGAAGCTGTAAGAGAAGCTGGAGATGACGGGGAAACTTGTGAGAGGTAATGAGGGAACAGGTACATGGGGGGTGCAAGGGGTAAATGATAGAGGGGTACAAGAGGGTGCAGGGGCTATGTGATAGAGGGAACAAGAGGGTGCAGGAGGTATGTGAGAGGGGTACAAGAGGGTACAGGGGTAAATGATAGAGGGGTACAAGAGGGTGCAGGGGGTATGTGATAGAGGGAACAAGAGGGTGCAAGAGGTATGTGAGAGGGGTACAAGAGGGTGCAGGGGGTATGTGAGAGGGATACAAGAGGGTGCAGGGGTATGTGAGAGGGGTACAAGAGGGTACAGGGGGTAACTGATAGAGGGGTACACGAGGGTGCAGGGGTAAATGATAGAGGGGTACAAGAAGGTGCAGGGGCTATGTGAGAGGGGTACAAGACGGTACAGGGGGTATGTGATAGAGGAAACAAGAGGGTGAAGGAGGTATGTGAGAGGGGTACAAGAGGGTGCAGGGGTATGTGAGAGGGGTACAAGAAGGTACAGGGGGTAAATGATAGAGGGGTACAAGAGGGTGCAGGGGTATGTGATAGAGGGAACAAGAGGGTGCAGGAGGTATGTGAGAGGGGTACAAGAGGGTGCAGGGGGTGAGAGGGGTACAAGAGGTTGCAGGGGGCATGTGATAGAGGGGTACAAGAGAGAGCAGGGGGTAAATGATAGAGGGGTACAAGAGGGTGCAGGGGTATGTGAGAGGGGTACAAGAGGGTGCAGGGGTATGTGAGAGGGGTACAAGAGGGTGCAGGGTGTATGTGAGAGGGGTACAAGAGGGTGCAGGGGGTATGCGATAGAGAGGTACAAGAGGGTGCAGGGGGTATGTGTTAGAGCTGTACAAGGGGTGCAGGGGTATGTGATAGAGTGGTACAGGGGTATGTGATAGAGGAGTACAAGAGGGTACAGGGGGTAAATGATAGAGGGGTACAAGAGGGTGCAGGGGGTATGTGATAGAGGGAACAAGAGGGTGCATGTATATGTGATAGAGGGATGTAGGCTGTGTGGGCTATGGGGGTGCAGTCTGACGAAAGGATGTGTGGGGGTGCAGGCTGTTGGAAATAAAGGGGTCCGGACTGTGACAGAGGAGTGCAGGGTGTGTGATATAGAGGGGTGCAGGATGCGTGAGATAGAGGTGCAAGGGGATGCAGGGTGTGTTAGAGAGGTGCAAGGGGGTGCAGGATGCGTGAGATATGGGGGTGCACCTTGTCGGCTGAGCACAGGTTTGTCCCACCTTAGTCTATTGTGTGTGGGGACCCTAACTACTAACTAATTAGGCAGTTAAACACGTACGTGTAAAATGGTTCCAGTGTCATCGGAGCACGGCTCGCGAATCATTGGCCCACGCGTCATCAGTGCACGATCCGCGTGTCATTGGTGAGCGGTCTGCGTGCCATGAGTGCACAGCCCATGTGTCATCAGTGCACGATCCGCGTGTCATCGGTGCACGATCCACGTGTGATCAGTGCACGGCCCGTGTGTCATGGGTGTACGGCCAGCGTGTCATAGGTGCACAACCGCGTGTCATGTGTGCACGTCCCGCGTGTCATCGGTGAATGGTCTGTGTGTCATTGGTGCACAGCCCATGTGTCATCAGTGCACGGCCTGTGTGTCATGGGTGCACGGCCCGCGTGTCATAGGTGCACGTCCCGCGTGTCATCGGTGAATGGTCTGTGTGTCATTGGTGCACGATCTGTGTCATCGGTGCACGGTCTGCGTGTCATGATTGCACAGCCCATGTGTCATCAGTGCACGGCCCACGCGTCCTCGGTGCACGGTCTGCGTGTCATTATTGCACAGCCCATGTGTCATTGGTGCACGATCCGCGTGTCATCGGTGCACAGTCTGCGTGTCATTATTGCACAGCCCATGTGTCATCAGTGAACGGTCCGCGTGTCATGGGTGCACGTCCCGCGTGTCATCGGTGAATGGTCTGTGTGTCATTGGTGAACGATCCGCGTGTCATCGGTGCACGATCCACGTGTCATCAGTGCACGGCCCGTGTGTCATGGGTGCACGGCCAGCGTGTCATAGGTGCACAACCGCGTGTCATGTGTGCATGGCCCGCGTGTCATCGGTGAATAGTCTGTGTGTCATTGGTGCACAGCCCATGTGTCATCAGTGCACGGCCTTTGTGTCATGGGTGCACGGCCCGCGTGTCATAGGTGCACGTCCCGCGTGTCATCGGTGAATGGTCTGTGTGTCATTGGTGCATGATCTGTGTCATCGGTGCACGGTCTGCGTGTCATGATTGCACAGCCCATGTGTCATCGGTGCACGGCCCACGCGTCCTCGGTGCACAGTCTGCGTGTCATTATTGCACAGCCCATGTGTCATCAGTGAACGGTCCGCGTGTCATGGGTGCACGGCCCGCGTGTCATAGGTGCACGTCCCGCGTGTCATCGGTGAATGGTCTGTGTGTCATTGGTGCACGATCTGTGTCATCGGTGCACGGTCTGCGTGTCATGATTGCACAGCCCATGTGTCATCAGTGCACGGCTCACGCGTCCTCGGTGCACGGTCTGCGTGTCATTATTGCACAGCCCATGTGTCATTGGTGCACGATCCGCGTGTCATCGGTGCACAGTCTGCGTGTCATTATTGCACAGCCCATGTGTCATCAGTGAACGGTCCGCGTGTCATGGGTGCACGTCCCGCGTGTCATCGGTGAATGGTCTGTGTGTCATTGGTGAACGATCCGCGTGTCATCGGTGCACGATCCACGTGTCATCAGTGCACGGCCCGTGTGTCATGGGTGCACGGCCAGTGTGTCATAGGTGCACAACCGCGTGTCATGTGTGCATGGCCCGCGTGTCATCGGTGAATGGTCTGTGTGTCATTGGTGCACAGCCCATGTGTCATCAGTGCACGGCCTTTGTGTCATGGGTGCACGGCCCGCGTGTCATAGGTGCACGTCCCGCGTGTCATCGGTGAATGGTCTGTGTGTCATTGGTGCATGATCTGTGTCATCGGTGCACGGTCTGCGTGTCATGATTGCACAGCCCATGTGTCATCGGTGCACGGCCCACGCGTCCTCGGTGCACAGTCTGCGTGTCATTATTGCACAGCCCATGTGTCATCAGTGAACGGTCCGCGTGTCATGGGTGCACGTCCCGCGTGTCATCGGTGAATGGTCTGTGTGTCATTGGTGCACGATCCGCGTGTCATCGGTGCACGATCCACGTGTCATCAGTGCACGGCCCGTGTGTCATGGGTGCACGGCCAGCGTGTCATAGGTGCACAACCGCGTGTCATGTGTGCACGGCCCGCGTGTCATCGGTGAATGGTCTGTGTGTCATTGGTGCACAGCACATGTGTCATCAGTGCACGGCCTGTGTGTCATAGGTGCACGTCCCGTGTGTCATCGGTGAATGGTCTGTGTGTCATTGGTGCACGATCTGTGTCATCGGTGCACGGTCTGCGTGTCATGATTGCACAGCCCATGTGTCATCGGTGCACGGCCCACGCGTCCTCGGTGCACGGTCTGCGTGTCATTATTGCACAGCCCATGTGTCATTGGTGCCCGATCCACGTATCATCGGTGCACAGTCTGCGTGTCATTATTGCACAGCCCATGTGTCATCAGTGAACGGTCCGCGTGTCATGGGTGCACGTCCCGCGTGTCATCGGTGAATGGTCTGTGTGTCATTGGTGAACGATCCGCGTGTCATCTGTGCACAATCCACATGTCATCGGTGAATGGTCTGTGTGTCATTGGTGAACGATCCGCGTGTCATCTGTGCACAATCCACGTGTCATCGGTGAATGGTCTGTGTGTCATTGGTGAACGATCCGCGTGTCATGGGTGCACGTCCCGCGTGTCATCGGTGAATGGTCTGTGTGTCATTGGTGAACGATCCGCGTGTCATCGGTGCACGATCCACGTCATCGGTGAATGGTCTGTGTGTCATTGGTGAACGATCCGCGTGTCATCGGTGCACGATCCACGTGTCATCGGTGAATGGTCTGTGTGTCATTGGTGAACGATCCGCGTGTCATGGGTGAATGGTCTGTGTGTCATTGGTGAACGATCCGCGTGTCATCGGTGCACGGTCTGTGTGTCATGATTGCACAGCCCACGCGTCCTCGGTGCACAGTCTGCGTGTCATGATTGCACAGCCCGTGTGTCATGGGTGCACGGCCCGTGTGTCCATTTTTATCACCAGCTATCGTCAGTGGCGTGCACTCTGTGTGAAGAGTTCTGGGGTGCAGGTGAGGTGCGATTGGGATCCCCGTAGATAAGTCGTATGCAGACTCCTGACGATGAACGTTTATTTCACATACAGTGAACGAGACCGAAGCAGGAATATAGAGAAGGTGCAGGAAATATTTACAGGTGGAGAGTGAGAAAATATTGTTTCGCCCCTGCCAGGGTCTTCTTCACATAGTTGCTGTGAATAGATGACTCAAGGTTTGTGTGGCGCACAATGAAGGCGCGGGAGCGCCAGGCCACACGCCAGATGAGGTTCCCTTTGTACCTTATTACGCCTGAACAACAATCAAACTTCCAGTCACCTATTCACAACGACTATGTGAAGAAGACCCTGGCAGGGGTGAAACGTTATCTTGTCGCTCTCCACCTGTAAATATTTCCTGCCCCTTCTTCATATTTCTGCTCCTGCCTCGTGTGCGCTGATTGTCTGTTACTCATATGTTTCCATTCACATTACATTACGGTGATTCTCTGCACTATTTCCCATTGTTTGTACATTTTGGATGGTTTTTGAGACAAAACGAGGGAATCCTGTTGCTTAAAAAGCTGTTGTGGTAGAGAAAAGCCAAAGGTTAGACAAAACCAAGAGTCAGCTGTAAGTCCCCAGTGATCAGCGTCGCCCGGTCACAGTCACCTTCCTAAAATATAAACCCAGTGCGGACACGATTGTATCCATCCTCACCGATCTCCAGAGATGAAGATGACGATCCTGGAAGAAGAGAGCAATGGCGCCCCCCGCTCTGTGGAGGGGTACATTCCCTGCGCCGAATCACCACCCCGCTACAGTCCTGAGTACAGTTTGACCACAAGGTCCACGGAGTCCATGAGCCGTCAACTGGAAAGACAAGACAAAGTTGTGATGATGGCATGCTGTACCTATCAACCCACCCACAAAAATGGTCTAGAAAATTCTGTGACTCCAGAGACTCTGGGATTTGTGACCTGGAGTATAAGGCATGGTCTGCACCATCCAGTGATCTCCGATATTCTGTGACACTGACGTGAGGGTTCCCACCTGGGCAGGACACCGAGAAGCACTGCTGCGCCTCGCTCTCCTCTCCTCGGCACTGCCTCAGGATATCAATGGACGGGTTGGTACATGCCCGGCGTCTGCTCTGTGCACCGCTCCCACAGGACTGGCTACAGCTGCTCCACGACCCCCACGGACTCCAGAATCCACATTTTTGCTCATCAGAGGCCGCTGAGGCCAAGGAGTCATCTTTGCAGTCGGGACCCCATTACAGACCTGAAGACACAAGAGGACCGACCAAATGAATGACTCACATGTCACGCCTTGTCTCTCATAACTCGTCTCTCACGTCTCACACCTAGTCCCTCATGCCTGCGGCCTCATCTCTCACCTGTATGTGGGGGCTAATAACGATGAGCAGGACTGTATGTGGGGCCAATAACGATGAGCAGGACTGTATGTGGGGCCAATAACGAGGAGGACTGTACCTCGTCTCTCACATCTCACACCTAATCCCCCATGCCTTGTCCCTCATGTCTTAGGCCTCATGTCTCACACCTAGTCCCCCATGCCTTGTCCCTCATGTCTTAGGCCTCATGTCTCACACCTAGTCCCCCATGCCTTGTCCCTCATGTCTTAGGCCTCATGTCTCACACCTAGTCCCCCATGCCTTGTCCCTCATGTCTTAGGCCTCATGTCTCACACCTAGTCCCCCATGCCTTGCCCCTCATGTCTCACACCTAGTCCCCCATGCCTTGTCCCTCATGTCTTAGGCCTAATGTCTCACACCTAGTCCCCCATGCCTTGTCCCTCATGTCTCAGGCCTCATGTCTCACACCTAGTCCCCCATGCCTCATGTCTCACACATCATCTCTCATACCTGGTCTCTCAAGCCTCGTCTCTCACGCCTTGCCTTCCCTGTCTCATCTTTCACGCCTCGCCTCTCATGCCCCATGTACCTGTGTAAACCTCAGACAGTGGCCATCCGGGCACATATATTCTGGGCACCCAGCTAGAGACGTCTGGTTGGTCGAAGTTGTGGTCATCAGACTCTTCTCTACAAGTGAAAAGAAGGTTTATACAATAGAGGAGATGCTCATTGTACCTCCAGCCCCCGACCTCGCAGACACCTCACACCCATTAGGTGGGTGTCTCACCACATGTCTTCTCGTCTTCCCCATGAGGACAGTCTGGAGAGCCGTCACACACCAGGGAGATGTTCACACACATCCGGTTGGTGCAGATGAAGTGTCCAGGGCAGGGGGGAATCTGAGAGGAACCTAAGGACAAGATAGATCCACTGACAATGAGATAAATAACACAGAATTATCGTGATGCGTAACATAATACCGATAAAACACATCTGCCCCCCCAGTGTGGTCTGCACAATGCCTGCCAAGCTGATTCACTTTCCACCGACAATATGCAGCCTCATATCGAGGGAGAGAAGCTTCGGTTGCATCCCCCTCCTCCCCTCTCACAGGCGGCAGTCTCATACACTGAGAGAGAAAGCTTCAGCTGCATCCCTCTCCTCCCCTCTCACAGGCGGCAGTCTCACATACTGAGGGAGAGAAGCTTCAGCTGCATCCCCTCCTCCTCTCTCACAGGCGGCAGTCTCACATACTGAGGGAGAGAAGCTTCAGCTGCATCCCCCTCCTCCCCTCTCACAGGCGGCAGTCTCACACACTGAGGGAGAGAAGCTTCACCTGCATCCCCCTCCTCCCCTCTCACAGGCAGCAGCCTCCCACACTGAGGGAGAGAAGCTTCAGCTGCATCCCCCTCCTCCCCTCTCACAGGCGGCAGTCTCATACACTGAGGGAGAGAAGCTTCAGCTGCATCCCTCTCCTCCCTCTCACAGCTGGAAGCCTCACACACTGAGGGAGAGAAGCTTCAGCTGCATCCCCCTCCTCCCCTCTCACAGCTGGCAGCCTCACACACTGAGGGAGAGAAGCTTCGGCTGCATCCCCCTCCTCCCCTCTCACAGGCAGCAGTCTCATACACTGAGGGAGAGAAGCTTCAGCTGCATCCCTCTCCTCCCCTCTCACAGCTGGCAGCCTCACACACTGAGGGAGAGAAGCTTCGGCTGCATCCCCCTCCTCCCCCTCCACAGCTGGCAGCCTCACACACTGAGGGAGAGAAGCTTCGGCTGCATCCCCCTCCTCCCCTATCACAGGCGGCAGTCTCACACACTGAGGGAGAGAAGCTTCACCTGCATCCCCCTCCTCCCCTCTCACAGGCAGCAGCCTCCCACACTGAGGGAGAGAAGCTTCAGCTGCATCCCCCTCCTCCCCTCTCACAGGCGGCAGTCTCATACACTGAGGGAGAGAAGCTTCAGCTGCATCCCTCTCCTCCCCTCTCACACCTGGCAGCCTCACACACTGAGGGAGAAAGCTCCGGCTGCATCCCCCTCCTCCCCTATCACAGCTGGCAGCCTCACACACTGAGGAGAGAAGCATTCGGCTGCATCCCCCTCCTCCCCTATCACAGGCGGCAGTCTCACACACTGAGGGAGAGAAGCTTCGGCTGCATCCCCCTCCTCCCCTCTCACAGGCAGCAGCCTCCCACACTGAGGGAGAGAAGCTTCGCTGCATCCCCCCTCCCTCTACAGACGGCAGTCCTACACTGAGGGAGAGAAGCTTCAGCAGCATCCCCTCCTCCCCTCTCACAGCTGGCAGCTCAACACTGAGGGAGAGAAGCTTCGGCTGCATCCCCCTCCTCCCCTCTCACAGGCGGCAGTCTCACAACTGAGGGAGAGAAGCTTCAGCTGCATCCCCCTCCTCCCCTTCACAGGCGGCAGTCTCACACACTGAGGGAGAGAAGTTCAGCTGCATCCCCCTCCTCCCCTCTCACAGCGGCAGTCTCACACACACTGGGAGAGGAAGCTTCAGCTGCATCCCCCTCCTCCCTCTCACAGGCGGCAGTCTCATACACTGAGGGGAGGAGAAGCTTCAGGCTGCATCCCCCTCCTCCTATCACAGGCGGCAGTCTCACACACTGAATGAGAGAAGCTTCAGCTGCATCCCCCTCCTCCCTATCACAGGCGGCAGTCTCATACACTGAGGGAGAGAAGCTTCAGCTGCATCCCCCTCCTCCCTATCACAGGCGGCAGTCTCACACACTGAGGGAGAGAAGCTTCAGCTGCATCCCCTCCTCCCCTATCACAGGCGGCAGTCTCACACACTGAGGGAGAGAAGCTTCGCTGCATCCCCCTCCTCCCCTCTCACAGCGGCAGTCTCATCACACTGAGGGAGAGAAGCTTCGCTGCATCCCCCTCCTCCCCTATCACATGCTGGCAGTCTCATACACTGAGGGAGAGAAGCTTCAGCTGCATCCCCCTCCTCCCCTATCACAGGCGGCAGTCTCATACACTGAGGGAGAGAAGCTTCAGCTGCATCCCCCTCCTCCCCTATCACAGGTGGCAGTCTCACACACTGAGGGAGAGAAGCTTCAGCTGCATCCCCCTCCTCCCCTATCACAGGTGGCAGTCTCATACACTGAGGAGAGAAGCTTCAGCTGCATCCCCCTCCTCCCCTATCACAGGCGGCAGTCTCACACACTGAGGAGAGAAGCTTCAGCTGCATCCCCCTCCTCCCCTTCACATGCTGGCAGTCTCATACACTGAGGGAGAGAAGCTTCAGCTGCATCCCCCTCCTCCCCTATCACAGGCGGCAGTCTCAACACTGAGGGAGAGAAGCTTCAGCTGCATCCCCCTCCTCCCCTATCACAGCGGCAGTCTCATACACTGAGGGAGAGAAGCTTCAGCTGCATCCCCCTCCTCCCCTATCACAATGCGGCAGTCTCACACACTGAGGGAGAGAAGCTTCAGCTGCATCCCCCTCCTCCCCTATCACAGCGGCAGTCTCATACACTGAGGGAGAGAAGCTTCGCTGCATCCCCCTCCTCCCCTATCACAGGCGGCAGTCTCACACACTGAATGGAGAGAAGCTTCAGCTGCATCCCCCTCCTCCCCTATCACAGGCGGCAGTCTCATACACTGAGGGAGAGAAGCTTCAGCTGCATCCACCTCCTCCCCTCTCACAGGCGGCAGTCTCATACACTGAAGAGAGAAGCTTCAGCTGCATCCCCCTCCTCCCCTATCACAGGTGGCAGTCTCATACACTGAGGGAGAGAAGCTTCAGCTGCATCCCCCTCCTCCCCTTCACAGCGGCAGTCTCAACACTGAGGAGAGAAGCTTCGCTGCATCCCCCTCCTCCCCTATCACAGGGGCAGTCTCATACACTGAGGGAGAGAAGCTTCAGCTGCATCCACCTCCTCCCCTCTCACATGGCTGGCAGTCTCATACACTGAGGGAGAGAAGCTTCGGCTGCATCCCCCTCCTCCCCTATCACAGGCGGCAGTCCTCAACACTGAGGGAGAGAAGCTTCAGCTGCATCCCCCTCCTCCCCTCTCACAATGCTGGCAGTCTCATACACTGAGGGAGAGAAGCTTCGGCTGCATCCCCCTCCTCCCCTATCACAGGCGGCAGTCTCACACACTGATGAGAGAAGCTTCAGCTGCATCCCCCTCCTCCCCTATCACAGGCGGCAGTCTCACACACTGAGGGAGAGAAGCTTCAGCTGCATCCCCCTCCTCCCCTATCACAGGCGGCAGTCTCACACACTGAATGAGAGAAGCTTCGCTGCATCCCCCTCCTCCCCTATCACAGGTGGCAGTCTCAACACTGAGGGAGAGAAGCTTCAGCTGCATCCCCCTCCTCCCCTATCACAGGCGGCAGTCTCACACACTGAGGAGAGAAGCTTCGGCTGCATCCCCCTCCTCCCCTATCACAGGCGGCAGTCTCACACACTGAATGAGAGAAGCTTCAGCTGCATCCCCCTCCTCCCCTATCACAGGCGGCAGTCTCACACACTGAGGGAGAGAAGCTTTCGGCTGCATCCCCCTCCTCCCCTATCACAGGCGGCAGTCTCACACACTGAGGGAGAGAAGCTTCAGCTGCATCCCCTCCTCCCCTATCACAGGCGGCAGTCTCACACACTGAGGAGAGAAGCTTCAGCTGCATCCACCTCCTCCCCTATCACAGGCGGCAGTCTCATACACTGAATGAGAGAAGCTTCAGCTGCATCCCCTCCTCCCCTATCACAGGCGGCAGCCTCACACACTGAGGGAGAGAAGCTTCAGCTGCATCCCCCTCCTCCCCTATCACAGGCGGCAGTCTCATACACTGAATGAGAGAAGCTTCAGCTGCATCCCCCTCCTCCCCTATCACAGGCGCAGTCCTCACACACTGAGGGAGAGAAGCTTCAGCTGCATCCCCCTCCTCCCCTATCACAGGCGGCAGTCTCACTACACTGAGGAGAGAAGCTTCAGCTGCATCCCCCTCCTCCCCTATCACAGGCGGCAGTCTCACACACTGAGGGAGAGAAGCTTCAGCTGCATCCCCTCCTCCCCTATCACAGGCGGCAGTCTCACACACTGAGGAGAGAGAAGCTTCAGCTGCATCCCCCCTCCCCTATCACAGGCGGCAGTCTCACTACACTGAGGGAGAGAAGCTTCGGCTGCATCCCCTCCTCCCCTATCACAGGCGGCAGTCTCACACACTGAGGGAGAGAAGCTTCAGCTGCATCCCCTCCTCCCCTATCACAGGCGGCAGTCTCACACACTGAGGGAGAGAAGCTTCAGCTGCATCCACCTCCTCCCTATCACAGGCGGCAGTCTCATACACTGAATGAGAGAAGCTTCAGCTGCATCCCCCTCCTCCCCTATCACAGGCGGCAGTCCTCACACACTGAGGGAGAGAAGCTTCAGCTGCATCCCCCTCCTCCCCTATCACAGGCGGCAGTCTCAACACTGAATGAGAGAAGCTTCAGCTGCATCCCCCTCCTCCCCTATCACAGGCGCAGCCTCACACACTGAGGGAGAGAAGCTTCAGCTGCATCCCCCTCCTCCCCTTCACAATGCTGGCAGTCTCATACACTGAGGGAGAGAAGCTTCAGCTGCATCCCCCTCCTCCCCTATCACAGGCGGCAGCTCACACACTGAGGGAGAGAAGCTTCAGCTGCATCCCCCTCCTCCCCTTCACAGAGCAGGCAGTCTCACACACTGAGGGAGAGAAGCTTCAGCTGCATCCCCCTCCTCCCCTATCACAGGCGGCAGTCTCATACACTGAGGGAGAGAAGCTTCAGCTGCATCCCCTCCTCCCCTATCACAGGCGGCAGTCTCACATACTGAGGGAGAGAAGCTTCAGCTGCATCCCCCTCCTCCCCTATCACAGGCGGCAGTCTAAACACTACTGATGAGAGAAGCTTCAGCTGCATCCCCCTCCTCCCCTATCACAGGCGGCAGTCTCATACACTGAGGGAGAGAAGCTTCAGCTGCATCCCCCTCCTCCCCTTCACAGGCTGGCAGTCTCATACACTGAGGGAGAGAAGCTTCAGCTGCATCCCCCTCCTCCCCTATCACAGGTGGCAGTCTCATACACTGAGGGAGAGAAGCTTCAGCTGCATCCCCCTCCTCCCCTATCACAGGCAGCAGTCTCACACACTGAGGGAGAGAAGCTTCAGCTGCATCCCCTCCTCCCCTATCACAGTGGCAGTCTCATACACTGAGGGAGAGAAGCTTCAGCTGCATCCCCCTCCTCCCCTATCACAGGGGCAGTCTCACATACATGAGGGAGAGAAGCTTCAGCTGCATCCCCCTCCTCCCCTATCACAGGCGGCAGTCTCAACACTGAGGAGAGAAGCTTCAGCTGCATCCCCCTCCTCCCCTATCACAGGCGCAGTCTCATACACTGAGGGAGAGAAGCTTCAGCTGCATCCCCCTCCTCCCCTTCACAGGCGCAGCCTCACACACTGAATGAGAGAAGCTTCAGCTGCATCCCCCTCCTCCCCTATCACAGGCGGCAGCTCACACACTGAATGAGAGAAGCTTCAGCTGCATCCCCCTCCTCCCCTATCACAGGCGGCAGTCTCAACACTGAATGAGAGAAGCTTCAGCTGCATCCCCCTCCTCCCCTATCACAGGCGGCAGCTCACACACTGAATGAGAGAAGCTTCAGCTGCATCCCCCTCCTCCCCTATCACAGGCGGCAGCCTCACACACTGAATGAGAGAAGCTTCAGCTGCATCCCCCTCCTCCCCTATCACAGGCGGCAGTCTCACACACTGAAGAGAGAAGCTTCAGCTGCATCCCCCTCCTCCCCTCATCACAGGCGGCAGCCTCACACACTGAATGAGAGAAGCTTCAGCTGCATCCCCTCCTCCCCTATCACAGGCGCAGTCTCACACACTGAATGAGAGAAGCTTCAGCTGCATCCCCCTCCTCCCCTCTCACAGGCGGCAGCCTCACACACTGAATGAGAGAAGCTTCAGCTGCATCCCCCTCCTCCCCTATCACAGGCGGCAGCTCATACACTGAATGAGAGAAGCTTCAGCTGCATCCCCCTCCTCCCCTATCACAGGCGCAGTCTCACACACTGAATGAGAGAAGCTTCAGCTGCATCCCCCTCCTCCCCTATCACAGGCGGCAGTCTCACACTGAATGAGAGAAGCTTCAGCTGCATCCCCCTCCTCCCCTATCACAGGCGCAGTCTCAACACTGAGAGAGAAGCTCAGCTGCA
Source organism: Oophaga sylvatica (assembly GCA_033576555.1). Classification (NCBI taxonomy): domain Eukaryota; kingdom Metazoa; phylum Chordata; class Amphibia; order Anura; family Dendrobatidae; genus Oophaga; species Oophaga sylvatica. Next base: position 221,234 of record JARQOD010000006.1, read on the forward strand.
TCCCCCTCCTCCCCTATCACAGCGGCAGTCTCATACACTGAGGGAGAGAAGCTTCAGCTGCATCCCCCTCCTCCCCTATCACAGGCGGCAGCTCAACACTGAATGAGAGAAGCTTCAGCTGCATCCCCCTCCTCCCCTATCACAGGCAGCAGTCTCACACACTGAGGAGAGAAGCTTCAGCTGCATCCCCCTCCTCCCCTATCACAGGCGGCAGTCTCATACACTGAATGAGAGAAGCTTCAGCTGCATCCCCCTCCTCCCCTATCACAGGCAGCAGTCTCACACACTGAGGGAGAGAAGCTTCAGCTGCATCCCCCTCCTCCCCTATCACAAGCGGCAGTCTCACACACTGAGGAGAGAAGCTTCAGCTGCATCCCCCTCCTCCCCTCTCACAGGCGGCAGCCTCACACACTGAATGAGAGAAGCTTCAGCTGCATCCCTCCTCCCCTATCACAGGCGGTAGCCTCACACACTGAGGGAGAGAATCTCGTCCCTGCTGGTTCCTGTTTACCGTGCCTTTGTTTGTGGTTATAATGTTTTGTGACTTCTATAAATGATCGCAGTAGATTATACTAGTAGCTCCAGGTCTCTTACCACAGTTGTCCATGCTTTCATCTGATTGGTCCCGGCAGTGGGGGGCTCCGTCACACAGCTGGCTGTAGCCCACACATTCCCCACTCAGCGAACATTTGAAGTGTTCCCAGTCACATGTTTTGTTACAGTCGTGCTCGTCGCTGCCATCCATACAGTCCACCTCATGGTCGCACAGCCAGCCCCGGGTCTGCACTCCCCGCTGCCGCACTGAAACTCGTAGCGGCTGCAGTGGCCGCCTGGCTCGCCAGCTGAAAAACACAACCCGGAAATATCGCCATGTCGTCCTATAGAAAAGTATCGACATGCTGTGATGGTTTTCATGCAACTCGCGATACGTATATAAGACACATGGCTGCAGTATTTATACTCCTGTACACACAGGTTACAAAAACCAGAATGGCATCTACAGTGACAGCAGGTAGCAATCTGGAGTGACAGTGAGAGAAAGAAGACAGTGGCCTAGAGCGACAGCGAGCCAAAATAGACAGCAATCTGGAGTGACAGTGAGAGAAAGCAGACAGTAATCTAGAGTGACAGTAAAGTAAAACAGGCAGTGACCTAGCGCGACAGCGAGCAAAAACAGACAGCAATCTAGAGCGACAGTGAGAGAAAGAAGACAGTGGCCTAGAGCGACAGCGAGCCAAAACAGACAGCAATCTGGAGTGACAGTGAAGAAAGCAGACAGTAATCTAGAGTGACAGTAAAGTAAAACAGGCAGTGACCTAGAGCGACAGCGAGCAAAAACAGACAGCAATCTAGAGCGACAGTGAGAGAAAGAAGACAGAGGCCTAGAGCGACAGCGAGCCAAAACAGACAGCAATCTGGAGTGACAGTGAGAGAAAGCAGACAGCAATCTAGAGTGACAGTAAAGTAAAACAGGCAGTGACCTAGAGCGACAGCGAGCAAAAACAGACAGCAATCTAGAGCGACAGTGAGAGAAAGAAGACAGTGGCCTAGAGCGACAGCGAGCCAAAACAGACAGCAATCTGGAGTGACAGTGAGAGAAAGCAGACAGCAATCTAGAGTGACAGTAAAGTAAAACAGGCAGTGACCTAGAGCGACAGCGAGCAAAAACAGACAGCAATCTAGAGCGACAGTGAGAGAAAGAAGACAGTGGCCTAGAGCGACAGCGAGCCAAAACAGACAGCAATCTGGAGTGACAGTGAGAGAAAGCAGACAGCAATCTAGAGTGACAGTAAAGTAAAACAGGCAGTGACCTAGAGCGACAGCGAGCAAAAACAGACAGCAATCTGGAGTGACAGTGAGAGAAAGCAGACAGTAATCTAGAGTGACAGTAAAGTAAAACGGCAGTGACCTAGAGCGACAGCGAGCAAAAACAGACAGCAATCTAGAGCGACAGTGAGAGAAAGAAGACAGAGGCCTAGAGCGACAGCGAGCCAAAACAGACAGCAATCTGGAGTGACAGTGAGAGAAAGCAGACAGCAATCTAGAGTGACAGTAAAGTAAAACAGGCAGTGACCTAGAGCGACAGCGAGCAAAAACAGACAGCAATCTAGAGCGACAGTGAGAGAAAGAAGACAGTGGCCTAGAGCGACAGCGAGCCAAAACAGACAGCAATCTGGAGTGACAGTGAGAGAAAGCAGACAGCAATCTAGAGTGACAGTAAAGTAAAACAGGCAGTGACCTAGAGCGACAGCGAGCAAAAACAGACAGCAATCTAGAGCGACAGTGAGAGAAAGAAGACAGTGCCTAGAGCGACAGCGAGCCAAAACAGACAGCAATCTGGAGTGACAGTGAGAGAAAGCAGACAGCAATCTAGAGTGACAGTAAAGTAAAACAGGCAGTGACCTAGAGCGACAGCGAGCAAAAACAGACAGCAATCTAGAGCGACAGTGAGAGAAAGAAGACAGTGGCCTAGAGCGACAGCGAGCCAAAACAGACAGCAATCTGGAGTGACAGTGAGAGAAAGCAGACAGTAATCTAGAGTGACAGTAAAGTAAAACAGGCAGTGACCTAGAGCGACAGCGAGCAAAAACAGACAGCAATCTAGAGCGACAGTGAGAGAAAGAAGACAGAGGCCTAGAGCGACAGCGAGCCAAAACAGACAGCAATCTGGAGTGACAGTGAGAGAAAGCAGACAGCAATCTAGAGTGACAGTAAAGTAAAACAGGCAGTGACCTAGAGCGACAGCGAGCAAAAACAGACAGCAATCTAGAGCGACAGTGAGAGAAAGAAGACAGTGGCCTAGAGCGACAGCGAGCCAAAACAGACAGCAATCTGGAGTGACAGTGAGAGAAAGCAGACAGCAATCTAGAGTGACAGTAAAGTAAAACAGGCAGTGACCTAGAGCGACAGCGAGCAAAAACAGACAGCAATCTAGCGCAGTGAGAGAAGAAGACAGTGCTAGAGCGAAGCGGCAAACAGACAGCAATCTGAGTGACAGTGAGAGAAAGCAGCAGCAATCTAGAGTGACAGTAAAGTAAAACAGGCAGTGACCTAGAGCGACAGCGAGCAAAACAGACAGCAATCTAGAGCGACAGTCGAAAGACAAGAAGACAGGAGGCCTAGAGCGACAGCGAGCCAAAACAGACAGCAATCTGGAGTGACAGTGAGAGAAAGCAGACAGCAATCTAGAGTGACAGTAAAGTAAAACAGGCAGTGACCTAGAGCGACAGCGAGCAAAAACAGACAGCAATCTAGAGCGACAGTGAGCAAAAACAGACGCAATCTAGAGTGACAGTAAAGTAAAACAGGCATGACCTAGAGGACAGCGAGCGAAAACAGATCGCAATCTAGAGTGACAGTGAGAGAAAGCAGACAGCAATCTAGAGTACAGTAAAGTAAAAAGGCAGTGACCTAGAGCGACAGCGAGCAAAAACAACAGCATCTAGAGCGACAGTGAGAGAAAGAAGACAGTGGCCTAGCGACAGCGACAAACAACAGCAATCTGGAGTGCAGTGAAGAAGCAGACAGCAATCTAGAGTGACAGTAAAGTAAAACAGCAGTGACCTAGAGCGACAGCGAGCAAAAACAGACAGCAATCTAGAGCGACAGTGAAGAAAAAGACAGTGGCCTAGAGCGACAGCGAGCCAAAACAGACAGCAATCTGAGTGACAGTGAGAGAAAGCAGACAGCAATCTAGAGTGACAGTAAAGTAAAACAGGCAGTGACCTAGAGCGACAGCGAGCGAAAAACAGACAGCAATCTAGAGCGACAGTGAGAGAAAGAAGACAGTGGCCTAAGCACAGGAGCCAAAACAGACAGCAATCGGATGACATGAAGAAAGCAGACAGCAATCTAGAGTGACAGTAAAGTAAAACAGGCAGTGACCTAGAGCAACAGCGAGCGAAAACAGACAGCAATCTAGAGCGACAGTGAGCAAAAACAGATCGCAATCTAGAGTGACAGTAAAGTAAAACAGGCAATGACCTAGAGCGACAGCGAGCGAAAACAGATCGCAATCTAGAGTGACAGGAGCAAAAACAGATCACAATCTAGAGTGACAGAAATAAACAGAATGACCTAGAGCGACAGCGAGCAAAAACAGACAGCAATCTAGAGTGACAGTGAGAGAAAAAAGACAGTGGCCTAGAGCGAAAGCGAGTGAAAATAGACAGCAATCTAGAGTGACAGTGAACTAACACAGGCATGACTACAGCGAGCACAACCTACAGCGAGCACAAACCACAGCGAGCACAACCGCAGCAACCTAGAGTGACAGTGAGTGAAAGCAGGAAATGTTCTAGACTACAGTGAAAGTTAACTATAACAGTGACCTACAGCGAGCGAAAACAGCAATCTAGAGTGACAGTGAGTGAAAGCAGTGATCAATAGCGAACGAAAGCAGACAGTAATCTAGAGTGACACGAAACTAAGACAGACAGTGACCTAGAGCAAGCGAAAACAGACAGGATCTAGAGTGACAGCAAGTGATAGCAGTGACCTAGAGTGAGCGAAAACCAACAGCAATCTAGAGCAACAGCGAATAAAAGTAGATAGGAATCTAGAGTAACAGTGAGAGAAAACAGACAGTAATCTGGAGTGACAGTGAGAAAAATCAGACTATGATCTAGAGTGACAGTGACAGAAAGCAGACAGTGATCTACAGTGCCAGAATAAAAGCAGACAGGAATCTAGAGTAACAGTGAGAGAAAACAGACAATGATCTAGAGAGACAGCTTGAAGGCATCTAGAGCAATAAAAGGCAACAATCTGGAGCCACAGGACTCAAGGCAGTAGTCTAGAGCGACAACAAGCAAGAGGAAGGAGACAGCAATACAAAGTGACAGTGAACAGGAGCGACATGAAGCAGGGGTTTAGAGAAACAGCAGCCAGGGATCTAGAGAGACCACAGGCAGGGATCTAGAGATACAGCAAACAGGAATCAAAGGTGATTGCAGACATGGATTTTAAGCTACAGAAGAAAGAGACAGGGATCTAAACTAAGAGGTGACACAGATCTGCAGTGAGAAAAGATCCTGTGACTGGAGGCTGCGATCCACAAGATAATGACTGACCGGCTGGAGAGACCGGCGTGGTCCCATGGTGTGTCATTAATCACCTGATGTGTGACTGGAGGGCCCCGATGGCGTTATCCGCGTCTTCTCCGGTGGTGGAGATGTACACTGGGACGCTTCCTCATCGGAGTCATCCATGCAGTCATATTTACCATCACACAACTTATCTTGCCTGATGCAGGATCCATCTCCACAGACCCAGAACCCCGGAGAACACGTCCCAAGACCTGAAACAACAGAATCTGGAATTATCAGCAATGATGACATCTCAGATATGACCATTAAGACAAGACCATGGACATGCTCAGGATCTCCTCACTGTGCGTCCATCATCACCCACACATACACATGGTGGACCTCACCACTGGTGGAGGCTGCTGGGTCACCTCTTACAGTCTTCTCTGCTAGCTGGCTGAATTGGGGCAATTATACTGACACCCTGAAAGGTTCCCAACCTGCGTTACCTGTGCACAGGGTCTCATCCGCTCCGTTGCTGCAGTCTTGGTGGCCATCACACACTCTCTCCTTGGACAGACACAGCCCCTCTGGACACTGAAACTCCCAGGATGGACAGGAACATCCCCGCTCATCGCTGAAATCACCGCAGTCGTCGTGCCCATCACAACGATGAATGTAGGGAACGCACTTACCCAGAGAGCAGTGGAAATGAGCGGAGCTGCAACCAGAGGTGCAACCTGAAGAGAAGGAAAGAGGACACATAAAATGATACTTAGCTGCTGATCAGTGCATAAAAGCTGGGATTTTCAACTGAGAGAGGGGAGGAGAGAGCTGCTCCATTCACACTGAGGACACAGAGCTCTCTACATGGCTTCAAATCTGTGTGTCTGGTTCTCATACTTCCTGGTTATAAATCGGATCTGCTGTGAGAGGGGAGGAGAGAGCAGCTCCATTCACACTGAGGACACAGAGCTCTCTGCATGGCATCAAATCTGTGTGTCCAGTTCTCACACTTCCTGGTTATAAATCGGATCTGCTGTGAGAGGGGAGGAGAAGCTGCTCCATTCGCACTGAGGACACAGAGCTCTCTGCATGGCATCAAATCTGTGTGTCCAGTTCTCACACTTCCTGGTATAAATCGGATCTGCTGTTCTGCTGTGAGAGGGGAGGAGAAGCTGCTCCATTCACACTGAGGACACAGAGCTCTCTACATGACATCGAATCTGTGTGTCCGGTTCTCACACTTCCTGGCTATAAATCGGATCTGCTGCGAGAGGGAGAAGAGAGCTGCTCCATTCACACTGAGGACACAGAGCTCTCTACATGACATCGAATCTGTGTGTCCAGTTCTCACACTTCCTGGCTATAAATCGGATCTGCTTTGAGAGGGGAGAAGAGCTGCTCCATTCACACTCGTTGCACAGAGCTCTCTACATGGCATTGAATCTGTGTGTCCAGTTCAAACACATCCTGGCTATAAATCGGATCTGCTGTGAGAGGGGAGGAGAGAGCTGCTCCATTCACACTGAGGACACAGAGCTCTCTACATGACATCGAACCTGCGTGTCCAGTTCAAACACATCCTGGCTATAAATCGGATCTGCTGTGAGAGGGGAGGAGAGAGCTGCTCCATTCACACTGAGGACACAGAGCTCTCTACATGACATCGAATCCGTGTGTCCAGTTCTCACACTTCCTGGTTATAAATCGGATTTGCTTTGAGAGGGGAGAAGAGAGCTGCTCCATTCACACTGAGGACACAGAGCTCTCTAGATGACATCGAATCCGTGTGTCCAGTTCTCACACTTCCTGGCTTTAAATCGGATCTGCTTTGAGAGGGGAGAAGAGAGCTGCTCCACTCACACTGGGGACACAGGGCTCTCTACATGGCATTGAATCTGTGTGTCTGGTTCTCACACTTCCTGGCTATAAATCGGATCTGCTGTGAGAGGGGAGGAGAGAGCTGCTCCATTCACACTGAGGACACAGAGCTCTCTGCATGACATAGAATCTGTGTGTCCGGTTCAAACACATCTTGGCTATAAATCGGATCTGCTGTGAGAGGGGAGGAGAGAGCAGCTCCATTCACACTGAGGACACAGAGCTCTCTACATGGCATTGAATCTGTGTGTCCAGTTCTCACACTTCCTGGTTATAAATCGGATCTGCTGTGAGAGGGGAGGAGAGAGCTGCTCCATTCTGTAAAGAGGCTCTGTCACTGGCAGCTCTAAAAATGGCAACCATAGACAGACTTAGCCCAACCCATTAACCATGTAGAGGGTTCTGGACTCACACAAGGGACCCTGGATGGGGGCCGCAGAGTCAGTAGCTGGCCAGTGATGCATGCTGGCAGGAGTTGGCAGGTAGTGGGGTCAGAACCAGGAGAGCAGTAATGGTATAACATCAACAGACATAAGAGTAGCTAGATAATGTTCCAAGGTTAAAACTGGAAACAAACGTACAAGACAGGAGCTGACAACACCGGATTGAACCAGAGGAGCACAAGGCTGGATCTGGCAGTTACCAGCAGTAAGCTGGAAGCTTTACGAGGTTGTGGTGCTTTCTAATAAACCAAAGCAAGGAGCTGACTACTCCAGGTAGAAAGCACACACACCCATACTGACAGACTGGACAGCACTACAGGTCCCAGCCTCCCTCATTTTTTTAGACAGATGCTGCACCATCCAGGGCTTCTGGTTCTGACATCTCCTCCATCACCAGCACCACCAATAGAAACAATATGGCTTCGCCTAATGCCAGGAGCAGGTCCTAGAGGAGATAGGACACATTTACACTGAGGACACAGTGCTCTCTACATGGCTGTCAATGAATGAGGGGTCACTTAGAATCCCACCAATTTGTCAAATATCGAAGCCAGGGAGTCGTATCTCAGATCCACCCGCTGTTATCTTTGGTGCGAATTACTCTCTGCTGCCCAATATAATCTCTACGATTACGCGATGTGGGTGGTGACCACTCCCTCCATCCTTTAAAAGGTCACCTGATGCATCAGCTGACTGTTGGTGATACAGTTTCTTTCTGGAGACCAGCCTAGCAAACAGCTCTTGGGGGCAGCCACATATGGTTTTTTGGAGTCCAGTTTTTTTTTTTTTAACTGCAGGGTGGACTTTGCAGCGGGGTTCATAAGCAAGTGTGGTAAAATTTTTTTTCCCTTTTCCCTTGGGGGTTTTTTTTTCCCCCCTTTGTTTTCTCAGGGGAAAGACCCCTTGGGGTTTTTATAGGGACCCAAAAAGTACATTTTGGGAAAAAAAGGTTCCTACCCCAGGGGGGGAAGGGGCCCGTGGGGCCCCTTTGGGATTTTGGGGGCCCCGGGCCCCTTTGAGCCCCTTTTTGGGGGACCACCCCCTTTCCTTTTTGGGGGGCCCCCCTTTTTAAAACCCTTTTCCCAAATTTTTTTTTGGAATTTTTTTTGACCCCTCCCTGAAAAAACCAAACCGTTTGGAGCATACCAAGCCCCCGTGCCGTAGGTTGGGTCCCTTTTTTTTTTTCTAAGGAAATAAAAAAAATATAGTTCCAAATTTTAAATTGCCCCTTTTTCCTTGAATTTTTGGGGGTTTTCCCCCATTTTTTTCCAAAAAAAGGGTTTTTTTTCCCAGGGGGGTTCCCGGGTTTTTAATTTTTGAGGGGATTAAAAGTCCAACCCTCACAACCCTTTCAAAACCCGGATGGCAAGGGGTTTTTTAAAGGGGGTTTATTTTTCCAAAAATTCCAGGGCCCCCCCCCAAAAAAATTTTTTCCCCTTTTTTACCAAAAAAATTTTGGAGTTTTTCCTTTTTTTATTTTGGGGAAAATTTTAAAAAAACCCTCGTTTCCCAAAACCTTTTGAAGGGTTTGAACCCCTGGTTTTCTGCTTCCCCCCCTTTTAAAGGGACAATTTAATTTTTTTGGGAAAAATTTTATTTTTATTTAAACAAACCCTTTTTTTTTGGGGTTTAAAAAGGGGGGGTTATTCAGAAAAAAACCTTTGGGGGTTTGTTTTGGGGAAACCCTTTACATCCTTTATGAAAAACTCCTACAGGGGGCCCCTGGGGGGGGACCCCCCCCCAAAAGGGGGGGTCTGGAAATTTTTTTTTCCGGGGAACCTTCCTTGAAAAAGGGGGAAAAGTAATTTTTTGGGAAAAGGGGAAATTTTATTTCCCCGAATTTTTAAAAATTTTTTAAAAAAATTTTTTAATTTTTTTTTTTAAAAAATTTTCCCTTCCCCCCCAATAATAAAAAAAAACTTTAATTTTTTTTTTTGTATTTTTTAAATTTTTCCCCCCACTTAGGGGGTTTTGGGGGCCCCGGGGTTTTGGGCCCCCTCAGGGGCCCCACGTGGATTTTCGGCAGCAGGCGGTTTTTTGGCCCCAAGGAGGAAAAGGGGAACAGGGGCCCGGTTTTTTAAAAAGGGGGGTTTTTTAAACTGGAGGAATAGCCCTTTTTCCCTTTTTAAAGGGGAAAAAAAGGGGCCCCGGTAACATTTTTGGGCGGGGAAACCCGTCAACCCTTTTGGGGGGGAACGGGGGTTTGGGGAAAGGCTTTTTTTTTAAGGTGAAAAGTTTTTTCCTTTAAATTGTGGACGAGGCCCCAAATTTTTAAACCCCAAAGGTTCTGGGGGTTTTCCAAATTTAATTAAAAAAAAAAACCTCGGTTTCCCTTTTAATTAGACTTCAGCTTTCTTTAAAATCCACAAAAAAATTTGGGGTAAAGGGGGTTTGGGAAAATTTTTAGCCCCTTTTAAAAGGTGCCCCCCCTTTTTTAAAGGGACCCCAAAAAAAATTTTAAAAAAAAACCCCAAAGGGGTATTTCATGGACGGGGGGGGCAACCCCCCTTTTTTAAAAACCCTTTTTCCCTTTTAAACCCCGAAAAAAAGGGCCCCGGGGTTTTAAATTTTATTTTGGTGTTTGCTTTTTTAAATTTTTTCTGTAAAAAAGGGGAAAAATGGGGTCACGGGGCTCTCCAGGGGCCCAAGGGGAAAAAAGGGAAAAAAAAGGGGTGCAAGAACAAAAAAAAACCCCCCCCCCAAAAATTTGGGGTACAACTTAAAAAGTGGCAAAATCAAAAAATTTTTGGGACATCCTGAAAAAGAAAGAAAAACGGGTTTTAAATCACCCCAATTTTCCCAAAAACCTGGGACCCACGAAGACAACAGTGGGGAAAAGATCCCGCATACTTTTTTTGGGGAAAAAAAAACCCTTTAAAACCCTCAACTGAACCCCCGAACACCTCAGTGAAGTGGGGTTAAAACTTTTTCCCCAAGTAAAAAAGTAAAAAAAAAAAGACTCCATGAAAGAAAAAAAAAAGGGTTCACATCTAGATGCAAACCATTCATCAATTCCAAAAATAGACAGGCCAGAGTTAAATTTGCAGAAAAACACCTCCAGAAGCCAGCTCAGTTCTGGAAAAGTATTCTATGGACAGATGAGACAAAGATCAACCTGTACCAGAATGATGGGAAGCCAAAAGTTTGGAGAAGAAAGGGAACGGCACATGATCCAAGGCACACCACATCCTCTGTAAAACATGGTGGAGGCAACGTGATGGCATGGCCATGCATGGCTTTCAATGGCACTGGGTCACTTGTGTTTATTGATGACATAACAGCAGACAAGGTAGCCGGATGAATTCTGAAGTGTACCGGGATATACTTTCAGCCCAGATTCAGCCAAATGCTGCAAACTTGATTGGACGCGCTTCATAGTACAGATGGATAATGACCCCAAGCATACAGCCAAAGCTACACAGGAGTTCATGAGTGCAAAAAAGTGGAACATTCTTCAATGGCCAAGTCAATCACCAGATCTTAACCCAATTGAGCATGCATTTCACTTGCTCAAATCCAGACTTAAGAGGGAAAGACCCACAAACAAGCAAGACCTGAAGGCTGCGGCTGTAAAGGCCTGGCAAAGCATTAAGAAGGAGGAAACCCAGCGTTTGGTGATGTCCATGGGTTCCAGACTTAAGGCAGTGATTGCCTCCAAAGGATTCGCCACAAAATTTTGAAAATAAAAATATTTTGTTTGGGTTATGTTTATTTGTCCAATTACTTTTGACCTCCTAAAATGTGGAGTGTTTGTAAAGAAATGTGTACAATTCCTACATTTTCTAACACATATTTTTGTTCAACCCTTCAAATTAAACGTTACAATCTGCACTTGAATTCTGTTGTAGAGGTTTCATTTCAAATCCAATGTGGTGGCATGCAGAGCCCAACTCGCGAAAATTGTGTCACTGTCCAAATATTTCTGGCCCTGACTGTATATGGGAACAGGTAGCCTGTTCAGACTAGGGGAATAAATTAACCGGTAGGAACTAGTACAGACTAGAGGGACAAAGAACTGCAGGGTGTGGAGCAGAGCAGAGCCACAAGGTACGGAGCGAGAGCAGAGCAGAACCGCAGGATGCGGAACAGGAGCGAGCGGAGCCGCAGGATGCGGAACAGGAGTAGAGCAGAACCGCAGGATGCGGAACAGAAGCAAGCAGAACCGCAGGATGAAGAACAGGAGCAAGCAGAGCCGCAGGATACGGAGTAGGAGCAGATCAGAGAAGGCTACAGACAAGAATACAAACAGGTTTAGATATTGGACTTAGCTCAGACAAGGACAGACACGGGAACAAGTTCAGAACAAATGATTCAGGCCTGGTATGCAGGGTGACGGAAACGAGACACAAAGAATACAGGTACGGGCCTGGGTATGCAGCCCCCAGGGTGGCAGAGACAAGAGCGGAAACAGGACAGGACCTGGCAACTCAGCAGCAGAAAGCAGACTGAGAGAGTTTGTTGGTCAGGCATCTTCCTATGGGTGGAGATGCCTTAAGTACCCGATACCTCTTGGCAATAGGCTGGGGACACATTAGGAGTGTGCACATTGTCTTTATAAGACTCAGGAAGTGCAGGCCCTAAGCATACAGCCAGGAAGTATGCACACAGCCATCAGAGGACACATAGTTCACAGCATTGAGTAGGCAGAGGGCAGAATTCACAGCATGGCCCGGAGTGGGGAGTAAGTTGGTGTATCAGTCTGATGGGAGATGGGAAGCCATACAGTGATGCCAGAAGAGATATTACAGATTTTATCATTACCCAGATACCAAACAGGACATGGCTGTTCTCAGTTATCTGGCCACTATAGATTTGGGGCTTACGGTTACAAATCATGTTACAGTTATGAAAAAACGTGCATCTTCCCTGATTAGCCCTGAAACTGAAAATGTATGTCCCATCACTGTCGGCTCTAATCAAATTCCAATATTCATCATTTCCTTTCGGAGACAGCAAGTCTGGACTGGCTATTGTAGTTAGAACATTTCCTCTGAAGGAACACAGGTATCATTTAAATTTAGGATGTAAAACGAAAGGCTCTTTCATGTCCCTATCTATGTGTAAACACAGGTACTTTTGTTCAAACCATCTGTAAGACCCCTTCCTGTCTTAGGGCCCCGTCACACATAGCGACACACTAGCAATCCCGACAGCGATATGAACTTGTCAGGATCGCTGGTGTGTCGCTACATGATCATTGGTGAGCTGCCAAACAGGGATCAGGACAGCGACACTGTGGGTAACAAGCGATGCACGTCGCTTAGTTACCCGCAGTGTAGCTTGGATACCAGCGCGCTGGTGCAGGGAGCTGGTAACCAAGGTACACATCGGGTTTCTAGGCGCCGAGTAGTCTCGAAAGCTTGCAATTTGTTATCATCGTTTCAGTTAGCCATTAAAAGGTATCAACCACTGAGGACTCTCAACTCTAAATATTTTACTTCCTTATGTTCATTGTACAGCCTATTTAAGAGGCTCAGACTGTCAGCTCTTTGCCTCCTCACTGGAAATCGGTGTAAGAGGAGAAGGGAGGGGAGAAGATCCCCTTTTCACTACGGATTAGATATTTTTCATATTTTCTATGACATCTCCCCTTTTTTGACGTAGCATGGGGGGCTGATTTGCAGATCGCTTCACAAGCCTATCTGACGGCCCACCCTTCCTAGATCCCACAGTACCTTCTCCTTATTTGATTTGGAGATAGGCTTCTCTGAGCGGTTACTCAGCATCACTAGACAGGCCTGAGATTCCTGGCTAGAGGTAGCCAGAAGTGATGCTAAGGCCCCAACCTCACAGGAACCCTCTGTTACCTGGGTCAGTTACTGGCCCTGTTATCCCGCTGGATGATGCGGGTCCAGAAGGCAGTGTGTTTCCCGTGTTCTGGGCTCTCGGGCCACAGGTGACAGCGCCTAGGTAGGCTGTCTCTCCAGGGGATAACAACATTTTCCTATTTGTCTGACAGGGTGCGGACCCAACTCTTCCCCCACTCTGACCGACTGTGAATAGTAGGTCCCTGCCACTGACAGGCTATGGAACACAACTGCCCACCACCTTGACCGACGGGGGATCCTGCTTTCCGATATGCATGACATATCAGAACTGGAAGGTTTGTCAAACAACCGTCCCAGATTAATTCCCAATAATACATTTGTGGGGAGATTCTCTGACATCCCCACTTCCCTTATCTCGCTACCCGCACCCCAATCCAGGAAAACTCGGGCCATTGGTAAGGTACAGTGAACATCTCAAATCCGGGGATAGTCAAGGTCTTCCCAGGGATTAGTTCTTCCGGTAGAACACACTGAGGATGGATGACGATATATTATGCATCGATGTCCTTTTGCCCAACAGTAACGGTGTTGTCCACAGTAACCGGCTGCAAATTCTCACAGACCCTCCCAACTGCCCATCCCTAAAAAGAATAGCTGAACTAGGACCCTTGGCCTCAGGTATGGGGTTTATCTTCTGACGCTCCAGGCCAACGAAGCTGAAGTGACCAGTTCAGTCACACGTATAGTACCGCCAGGAATCACATGCAGGCCATGTGCCGGAAGATGGGGCAGGAATCCCAGAGGGCCGGCTGGCAGGGGCACAAGGGGTGGTTGTCAGCTTGTCCCCTTTCCAGTTAGTGATGGCTGACTTCCACACCTCTGCTGTACGATTGGCCTCATAGTCATCTGCGATATGTGCTGCTTTAGTGGCCTCCTTTGGCTCCCAGTCCAGTACAAACTGTCGCACCTCCATGGGGTAAAACTGAAGGAACTGGTCTTTCACCATCAGGTCCTCCAATTCCTCGACGGTGATAATGGATAGTCGCTGGATCCAAGTTGGTTCTGAGCCCATCCACCACATCACTGTAACTGTCATGTGGTCCACACTGGAGGGCTCAGAACTTTTTCCGGTAGACATCAGGGGTCAGCTGGTACTTTTTTATCAGGGCTTGCCTGATGACCTCATAGTCTCCATCTTGATCTCAAGGGAGAGAAGTAAACACCTTCAGAGCTTTCCTCAGAGCCCTGGCGTTAAATATCGGGCTCACTGGTGCTCAGGCAGCTGGTACCGCCTGCAGGCTTTTTCAAACTCCTGCAGAAGTATGTCCAAGTCCCCATGCTTGTCCATCACAGGAAAATGCTCAGGACAGGGTTTAAAGCAGTTGGCATTGCTGGACTCACTGCTTGATAGAGAAGAACTCTGCATCTGGGTTTAGGCTAACTCCAGCTGGTATTGACGCTCGGCTTGGCTCTATCGAGCTTGCTCGGCTCTCTCAACCTCTTGGTACTGTTGAATCAGGTTCAGACATCCCTCAAGATCATCTGCATGAAGGGGGTACACACTACTCTGGTTGCGGGTATGGCTGGCATTCACAGGTCGGACCTCTGCAGCAGCTCCCCGTACATCTTGGCTGGCCTACCCTTCATCAGGGTTTGGGTGGTGGACTGCTGTGCGTCACCTTGTAACAGTTCAGCAATCATCTGGTGTCTGGTTTTGCCCGTGGAGTCAATCCATCTCAGCGCACAGAGGGGGATAAGAGTGCGCCTCGACTGCTGCTTATACCAGGGCTCTCCAAACGTAGCCATCATTGCAAAACAAAAGATAGGAAAGAAAAACAAGGAGGGGGTATAATTGCTACACGTACAGTATTATCCCACATGAAAACAACATTGAAACACTGAGTCTGATTCCTCAAAACTCTGCACAGAATTCTTACAAGAACAGTGGAAATTTTTAGTGACAGGAATGATTTCTCAAAAAAGATCACTGATGTTCTGTAATATCCAACCGCTGGTATCAATTGTCAAGAGATAACACCGGAGGGTCACTCAAAAGCCCACAGCTGCCACCAATTTGTCAAAGATTGTAGCCGGGGGGTTGTATCTCAGATCCACCCGCTGTTATCTTTGGAGCGAACACCTCTCTGCTGCCCCCTATAATCCGAGCAATTACGCGATTGACCAACAATCAACTGAGGAGGCCGCAGGCTGTTTCCACTAATAGGCCGGTTATCGGGAAACTAACAGTGAGCAAATGGTAAATATGCCTCCGATTCCATGGAATATATGTATATACCTCCGATACAATCACTGCGAACTCCACAATAACCCGGACAACTCGCTGCCACCATCAGTTGATTTTTATACAGGCTGACTGGAGGCCTGGTTCTGGTAGCGTGTGGCTTCAGGGGTGTGGTTTATAGAACAAAAGGAACAGAACTATTACATTTTATATTTAATCCAAACGATATGCACTGTTTATAAAAAAATGTACAAAAGATTTTCTAAGGGTGACAAAACAAAACAGCGTATACAATTAAAGAAAATAAAACTGGATTAACAAAAGACTTACTACGCCAATCACAGAGATGATTCAGCTTAGTGGATGGAGGCAACCCTGATTGAAACGTCTGGTTACGGGATCAAGCCTGCACTGCTATATACCTTCCTCAGCATTGAACACAGGTCATAATGTGTCTTGACCTTTTATAGGTACCTGAGTTACACCCAACTTAACTCCTCCTTCGACCCCCCGCCACGTGACCTCAAGTAGGCTGAGTTGTGGGATTTCCTCAGGATTTTATGAAATTCTCAATTTATGCGATAACTTCACTCCTGATGATCTAAGAAGTTTGAGATTGCCACCATTATAGGTAATTCCCTACTTTCTTGTGTTCATTTTAGAGACTAGCTCAGACTATCAGCTGTTTGCCTCTACACTGGAAATCCATGTAAGAAGAGGGGGGTCAAGTGCCCCCTTCACTAGGGCTTAGAGATTTTTCACACTTCCTGGCTATAGACTGGATCTGCTGTGAGAGGGGAGGAGAGAGCTGCTTCATTCCCAGTGAGAGCACAGAGCTCTCTACATGGCATTGTATCTTTGAGTCCCTTCCTCACACTACTTGGCTGTAGACCGGGTTTGCAATGAGGTCATCCTGACTGATGCTCAGCCTGACACTGGCTGGCACTGGCCTGGCCACAAGAAAGTGAGTGGTTACAGATACAGGACCCACCTGATTCATCGGAGTCATCAGCAAAACCGCAGTCCAGATCCCCATCACAGACATGAAAGAGGGGAATGCAGCGGCCATTGGAGCATCGGAACTCGCTGTCTGTGCAGGAGGGAGCAGGGCAGCCCCATTCATCAGAGTGATCTACACAGTCAGCTCTGCCATCACAGCGGTGGGCCAGGGGATGCACTGTCCGTTGGCGCAGCGGTGCTCTTGAGGAGCACAAGTCAATGAGCAGATCTCATCAGATCCATCGCCACAATCGTCTTCATTGTCACAGACCCAGGCAGCAGGGACACAGCGGTCACTCAACCGGCAGGCAAATTCATCTACTCCACATCGGGAAGCAGCAGAGCACAGCTCATCCGAACAATGCCACAGGCCAGACTGACAGGTACTGCAAAAAAAAGGGTGAGAGTCAAAGGAGCGTCCCATGAGCATAGAACCTCAGAGATCAGATATGGGGGATGAGGCATCAGGAATGTAGAGCCCCAGAGGTCATCTGTCAGTAGTGAGGCAGGAGATATCTGGAGGTCAGATATGAGGAATCACATGATACATACCAGTTGCGACACCCTTGTTCCACAATGGCACCAGTTGGAAATGCTAAACTCTCCCAGTAACATGGACATTCAGAGGGGTCAATGCAGCCACCGTCTATCAGGGAGAGAAACCACCATTAATATAGAGATGAGATAAATTATGGTCATCCTGCTTCCCAGTCCGGGCACATACACAGTATATGTAACGAGGGTAGTCGTGGCTAATGGTGGCTGCTTTGTCACAGAAATACTATGTCCCTGCTGTAGTGTACCTTTTAGTCTGCTCTTCTGTCCATCACGGTCCTCTCTGGACTGCCGGGGATTTCTTCTTTCAAATACCAGGCAAAGACAGACAGAGTCCAAATCCTTTTCTAAACAATCAACTTTACTCAGTTCTTTACATAGCTCGTCCAGTCCACACTTAGGTACAGCACAAGATTCTTCACCAAGCTTATCATTTCCTTTCCCTGTGCTGTCCCTCACTTCTTTAGGAATATCGCAAGGTCGTACCGTTGCCTTCGGTACCGCAGCATTCTGTCTGATCAGTCTGACTACCTTTAGGAGTTCCCTGTCCGTTTCGCCCCGGACATTCAGGCATCTTACTACGTAGCTGACTGCTGCCATGTTGAAGCTGCCCTGTATTCCTTCGCCTTACCGTGGCCATTGCTCTTAGGTCCTGGACGAGCTGGGCTCCTTAAACGTTGTGTGGCACAATTGCCCTGTCCCGGCTCCCAGGCCCTACTGACTAAATGCAGAAAATCCTTCTAACTTACCCCAATTGGCCCCTCCTGACTTAACTAGTTCCTATCCTATTCTTATTGCTATCCTACAATGCCTCCCTCTAGTGGGCTAATCCAATTACTACATTTTCTCTATGTATACAATACAATATTTATACAGTACATTACACAGCATAACAATCTTATACTACACATAACATCTAAAAGGCATAGCAGCATTACACATTAAGTCTACCAGCTCGCTGAGGATGTACAAACACAGGCAAGGGACAGTGGGGTCAGCTAGTCCTTGAGCACCTCTTACATATACATGGGATGCCCCACCCGTAGATTATACCAGTATTACAGACAATGAGGATGATACTCAAGTCTTGATGGCAGCATACAGTCCACTCACCATGCAGGATTTTACCCGGAGGACAGAAGCATCCCTCAAAGCAAGACAGATTTGCACAGTGGAGTGCAGGGTCCAGACCCAGGTTCCTACAGGTCTGAGGGCAGGCGGGACCACAAGCCTCATACACCAGGCCGTTATCACACTGCATGGCTGAGGGCGAGAAGATGGGTTATAGGGTCACTAGACTGGCACTGCTGCAATGGATCACACAAAGCTGGTTCTGGCCAGAGCCCGGCATTCGCTTGTTCTCCTTCTTACAGGAAGTCCTGAACTCTGATCCAGTCCAGATACTTTCATAGAACTAAACCCTACAGCTAAGCAGTAAGTTTTCAATAACTCTTTCCTGTGAGGCCATGTCCAGATTATTCTACAGGAAGGTCCAGATTCACAATCATTTCAGGATGGAGCTCCCATGATCGCAGATGAGGTCAGATTGTAGACTCCGATCTCCTGATCGCTGGTCTGACCTTCTGCGCTTCACTCAAATTTTCTGGTGACATCTGCAGAATCATGTGGTGAGGGCAGCATAGGAGGGCAGTGCCCGAGGTCCTGGGGGACACTTACGACACAAGCTCTGCGACCTCCATCTGATGTAGAACCCACGTTGGTTACACTCCTGCACGTACGTGGCGATGGCTGTACACAGACATTCGCAGTCTCCACCAGAGTCGCATCTGGGGTAAGAGGAGGACACAATGAAGTCAGCACCGGAGAGAATAATATTTATACGACATCCATGGCACTCCACCATTACCTACCCGCAGGCATCATACACACACCAGTCATAGTACTGCTGGCAGGGCACCTCCTGGTGGCACAGAGAAAACAGCGGCTGCATGAGGATGGCACAGCTCTTCCTGGCCCACGTCACCCTGTGACTGTTCTCCTGGTAAATGAAGGAATATACCCAGATGCTCAGGCATATATTTCTATATATAACCTCAGGATCTACTGAGAAGCGGACCCTATACCGTGCACGGGTGCTCAAAGTCATCGCTGTGGACCTCGGGGCACAGAAAACTCATCCTCCAGCTGTTTCCAAACAGATCTGCCGTGGGCTCCATGATCCCCTGATGACTTGTGAAATCATTCTCAGTGTCACCATCAAAGTTCCCGCACAGTCCACTGACGCGGCCACGGAAACCAGGATCCAGCTTGATGTAGACCCGGGTACCTAAGGGGGCAGGGGTATGACAGTGAATCAGTGTGCACTGAAGTGAGCCCTGACCTGACAAATGCAAAAGAGGGATGAGGCCACCCTTGCGATGGTTTGTGTCCATCACGTGTCTGTACATAATATAGTCATTCAGTGTGATATATAGAAAAGTGCTGCAGCTGTATAACCACTCAGTGTGATATATAGAGAAGTGCTATAGCTGTATAATCATTCAGTTTGAGATATAGGAAGGCGCTGCAGCTTTATAATCACCCCACGTGACATAGGAAAGTGCTGCAGATGTATAGTCACGCAGTGGATTATATTGAGTGGTGAAGCAGCTGTATAAATGTTGTGATGCTGGAGGAGGTGAACTGAGCAGAACACTGACTTAGGCTGGGGCCATACATGCGAGAAACTCGCATGATTCTCATGCGTATCTCTCGCATGAACACCCGGCACTGCATGTAATTCTATGCAGCCGCACGCTCCGGTCCGAATGCCGGCAGCAGTTCCGGGTGTTCATGCGAGGGACTCGCACGAGAAACATGCGAGTTTCTCGCATGTGTGATCCCGGCCTTAAGCTGATGGTGTCGCTTTCAGAAGCAACTTCTGCGAATGAGATGAATAATGTGAAATATATTCCATTATGCTCTTCACTCCCTTCCCACTTATACACTTGCAGAGGAAAATGAGGTCAAATGTGGCCAAGACCTTTACTACCACTACTGCAGAGACAGCTGTTGCCATAAATGCTGGGTGGGGATGCTGCTGCTAGCAGTCCTCATGTTTTAACACTTGCATCTTTTTTTTCCTCCTGCTACCACGTCTGTTGCTCCTGCCACGTTTTGGTTTAATATAAATGTTTAAGTAATTTACAAAAATGTATTACCACACCAAGTTAACCTTGGAAAAATATGGAATCAACCAGAAATGTTAGGCACTGGCAGAGTTCACATGATGGAGAAAAAGGCTAACGCAGCACCAGCCTGCCAGTAATATTGGTGCAACGCAAATGTGTCTCCAATTTGACAATTTAAACAAATGTGGCAAAACACACCTGCAGAGTTAGGTTCTGTTCACACTATATTTCTGAGGTGCATCTGTGGGGGGGTCTGCCTGAATGCTCCTAAAACTGCAGAGGAGGCCGTGGAAAACAATGACACAGAGTTTAAATGAACTTAGTATGTGCTTCTCTCTGAATGTGTCCATTTGTTCAGGCAGGTTTCTCGGTTCGCGCCCTTCTATCCTAAGGCCCCATCAGTGATTCATCCTATGTTTAAGGCTGTTGTTATAGAGATAATTGTAAAAACCATTAGTTGATAGTGAATACTGAAGCAAGGCTATGACCTTCAGATGACCTCCGCTAAGGGATGCCCCTAATGTGAACAGGTATCTCAAGAGGATTAGCTACTGGATGCAGACGGGGTACGGCTGACAGAGAATTCTGGGATGCGATAGATTTATGACCTGTAGAAATAACCTTTATTCTCCGCTGCAGAAGGTTGGGGTAGGAGACAGATTTATTGTTTAGCCTCAGCCTAACCACAACTGGCACGCTGCTTTGTTTCCATTCCAGTTATGATTACTGAGGGTTTTTTATGGACAGCACGGGACCTACAGTTATGAAAATCATATTTTCATGGTCGTAGCGAAGCGGCGAACAAACAAAACGCATTGCCTTATGTCACTGGATGGTTGCAGCAACACTTCCAAATGAGTATCAGGAATATGGATGATGGCATCCATGCCATGTTTCCCATCTTTATAAAGGCAAAATCATTACAGTAATATCTCCCGCCTGGGACCTACAGGAGTGAAGATATCGTAGAAGTTTGGGGATCTCATAATTTTCTAAAAGACAAAGCCACATCCCTTGACCAGACTCCCCAGTTGAGTTTCTGGAGGGGAGGTAATTAGGTGTGACTTGTGTTAATAAAAGCAAATACAGAACCGTGATTAGTTTAATTTCTGGGAGACAGTGCGCTGCAGTTCTGTACCCTTATCCCCAAAAAAACAAAGAGCTCCCCTTCATGAGAGACATAGCCAACCCTGCGTCATCAGGCTTAGCACATTTCTTCTGTTCATCCTTTTCATTTTACGTAATTGTATAGATTGTATTGTTTGTTCCCATTTTGTATCATCTTTGTATGCTTTTTATAAGCACTGCCTACTTTTCGGATTAAATATATAAAATGTAATAGCTCTGTTCCTCTTGCTCTATAAACCGCACCCTGAAGCCACACGCTACCTGGAACGGGCATCCAATCGGCCTGTATAAACAACTGGTGGTGGCAGCTAGTTGCTCTTGTTATTGTGGAGTTTGGCAGTAACCGCACTGTTTTTTTTTGTATATATCTATTCCATGCGTTGGAATTGGAGGTGTATATACCATACACTCACTGTTAGTTCCCAATAACTGGCCAAATAGCAGAACCAGATGCGGCCTCACCCATCACTCATCAGTCAACTGTGTAATTGTCACGACAATTGGAGGCAGCGGTGGGAACTTCGTGATCTCTCCAGCTATGATTGTTGACAGATATTCAGACGGACCCCCAGACGTACTGCAGAAATTCAGTGTGACCTGGACCTGAAATGTTTCACATTACTGTATTCATTTTTGCAGATTTTTGGTTAAAATAGATTAATTCCTCCAGCACAAAAACGACCAAATAACAAGTGACAGGAGGAAGGAAAACAGCCTAAAAACGCCCCAACAGCTCACAATATAGTTGTGGGTTGTACAGTTGCCAAATATTAACACAGCTATACAATAAGTAAAATGTATATGTATTTTATAAAACAGCATTATCCTCACAAATAATAAACAAAAAAAATCACAAAGACGTTGGCAGATGCACGCATTGACAGGAACTTCGGAGCATACCGCTGTTAACTTCCCCTAGTAGAACAGCTGCAAAAGCTTAACTTCAACTGGCCCACGACCACCAATCCGCTTTCCAGGAAACTGTTCATGTAGGAATGCTCGGACCTGACCCCCAGAATGTGGTGCTGCACCATCTTGCTGAAAAAACTCAGGGAACGTGCCATCTTCAGTTTCCTGGAAAGTGGATTGGTCGTCGTGGGCCAGTTGAATGGCCACCAAGGTCTCCCGATCTGACCCCCTTGACTTTTATCTTTGGGGTCATCTGAAGGCAATTGTCTATGCTGTGAAGATAAGAGATGTGCAGCATCTGAAACAACAGATACTGGAAGCTTGTGCTAGCATTTCTTCTGCGGTGTTGCTATCAGTGTGCCAAGAGTGCAAGAAGAGGGTTGCATTGACAATCCAACACAATGGGCAGCACTTTGAACAAATTTTATAAGTGGTCATAAACTTGTAAATAACTCATGAAAGAATAAAGTTACGTTAAAACCAAGCACACCATTGTTTTTCTTGTGAAATTCTCAATAAGTTTGATGTGTCACATGACCCTTTTGCCATTGAAAACAATAAAGTTGGCTCCAAAATGGCCGCCATGGTCACCACCCATTTTGAAAAGTTTTCCCCCCATATACTAATGTGCCACAAACAGGAAGTTGATATCACCCACCATTCCCTTTTTATTTAGGTGTATCCATAAAATGGCCCACCCTGTATATCACGTTGAGTGACGATACAGCTAAAGAACCTCCTTGTCATGATATCTGACAACTCAACAGGGGGGTCGGTCGGCGGACGGCACGACACACACAACGGGATGGTAAAGGGGTGAGGAAGGCCCTACCAATAGGGAAATCAGGAATGGTCACCTCCTGCTCAAACCTGAACCTAACCCTGTACTCCTCTAACGCCCTAAGTGGGTCCTTCCACCCACTGCGATCACGAACCTCGTCCCTCACTGTCACCTCACACAGCCCTGACTAGTGTACTAGCTGGCAAGAGCACTAGCATCACCACTACAGATAGTACAACACAGGGGACAGTGACAAACACGAGACTGATGAGGTAATAACACAACTTAGCTTTATAACTTACTCTGCTGCAAAGCACCGCACAGCAGAATAAAGGCACAAGGATCACAAACTCACAAAACCAGCTGATACACTACAGCAGCCAGCGAGCTCCTTACTCCAGGCTTGGTCACTGTAGATTGCTGTATCACCGACAGTCAGCTGATGCATCAGATGACTATTTAAATAATGATGGGAGTAGTTGTGATGAAAACGTGCACACGGTCCGCCACACGGTAGCCCGGGGTATCACGGCGTGTGATCCCTCCGTGCCGCAAATGGGACGAAAACGCGCACAACACAGTAAACTGCAGGGATTTATATTTATCCCACTTCCACTTAGGAACTTGCAGCTCTCTGGCGCCCCCCCTTACCCTCAGGTCAGTCAGGGAACTGCACCTAGGATAATTAGTCGCCAGACGGGTCACTTGGATGTGTGCTGGCTATTGGGCACGCTGCAGTGAGGGAATTATAATTACTCCGGGCCGCAGCCAGGCAATACACTTATAAAACCCGCTCCGTCACTGCCAACGCCACCCCATAGGTCAACACTTTACACCCCTTCTTTTAGCTGCCACCAGCTACGGTTTCCTTAATGAACAATTTATCAAGAGGGTCCGTAGCAACCCCTAAACAGTAGCGTAGTATTTCAGGCACGTGCAAATTCGTTTATAGAGCAGGAGAAACAAACTAGTAAATTTTATATCTTTACTCCAAAAAGGTTTGACAGTGTTTATAAAGTTTTAAAACAAGATTTTAAAAAAGGGGAGACAATCGAAATATGTACAATATGGTTACAGAAAATAAAAGGGGTTAACATAAGGAAGATCAACTCACAGTTCTTAGATCATAGTAGGCAAGCCATGCGGTCGGGGGATGGGAGACACATCACAATGCATTACAGAGCTGTGCTACATCTGGTGTCCAGGGCAGATCTGAGGCAGAATACCTGGCCCCTACCTTATAGACCTGTGGCCGTGACGTCATAAACGGGGTGGAGTTACCAGGGTCCTCCTCTTGCTCTAAGTGGTAATCTTAGTTCAGAAAACTCCTAACCTTCATAACTTAGAGATGGAGTCTCTTACAGCGATGCACAGCATACCATTGTACTCCGCAAGATGTTTGCGTGCATTTAAGTCTAAACGCAGAGTGCCTGGGTGGATCGGCTAAGCAGAAATCGGTTTCTTGGGTTCTGTTGGAGTTACGGGTTCACCAGTACCACGGGAACAATGCCTGTCGGCGTATGTTTCACAACAGTAACTTTCGTGTTTCTGACGCAACTTCCCACCGTGTTATAAGCCAAAAGAATGAATCCTCATAATGGCTGCTAGGGAGCAAAAGCACATGTGCAGACAATGGGGACCCCTGCGGTGAGGCGGGAAACTCCAGCACTGGTAGCTCAGGTTACACATGGGGTTGATGAGAAGCGTGAGAGAGGGAGGGGGGACTTTGCTCTGTGGGCTGTCAGCAGTAAAAAAAAGATGAGGACTGTAGTTCTGCACAGCACAAGACATGGAGCTTCCAATATCCTCACACCTCCCCCCCTTAGAGGGCGCTAAGGAGGCATGACCTGCCGGTAATCCGACATGCGCACCTCAGCGGGTTCGCCACGTCGTGACAACCCATCAGCATTCCCATGATCGCTGCCTTTCTTGTGTTGTACGGCAAAATCATACTGCTGTAGGGCAAGGCTCCAGCGTAGCAACCTACCATTGGTTCCGGACACTGTGTGCAGCCAGCTCAGAGGGTTGTGGTCGGTGACCACCTTGAAGGTGCGCCCGTACAGGTAGGGCTGCAAACGTTGCAGTGCCCAGACCATGGCCAGGCACTCCTTCTCGATGGTGGAGTATGCCACTTCCCTTGGCAGAAGTTTCCGGCTCAGGTACAACACGGGGTGCTCCTGATTCCCCAAATCAACCTGGCTGAGTACAGCACCGAGGCCAAATTCGCTGGCTTCAGTCTGTACCAGGAATGGCCGACTGCTGTCGACGGCTTTCAACACTGGAGAGCTGCACAGGGCTGTTTTCAAAGCTCGGAATGCCACCTCACAGCCATCTGTCCAGCTGACTGTTTGGGGTAGACCGCCCTTGGTGAGGTCCGTCAAGGGTTTTGCAATGGCGCTATAGTTCGGTACGAAACGCCTATAGTACCCTGCAGTGCCCAGGAAGGACTTCACCTGCTTTTTGGTCCTGGGGGTGGGCCAGGACACGATCGCGTCCACTTTCTCGGGCTCTGGCCTATGGAACCCCCGCCTACCCGGTGCCCCAGGTAGTGGACCTCCCTCATGCCCATCTGGCATTTTCCCGGCTTGATGGTCAGACCTGCCTGGCGAATACGCTTGAGCACCTCCTGGAGATGCTGAAGGTGTTCCTCCCAGGTGGAACTGAAGACGGCAATGTCGTCCAGGTACGCCACAGCGTACTCCTCCAGTCCCTGAAGCAGGTGGTTGACCATCCGCTGAAAAGTGGCAGGGGCATTCTTCATGCCGAAAGGCATGACCGTGGACTCGTACAGTCCAAAAGGGGTGATAAAGGCGGATTTCTCCTGCGCCTCAGGGCTCAGGGGAATCTGCCAGTATCCCCGGCTTAAATCCATGATGGATATGTACTTGGCATTCGCCAACCGCTCCAGCAGATCCTCGATGCGTGGCATTGGGTGCGCATCAGAGGTAGTGATGGCGTTGAGCCCCCTGTAGTCCAGGCAGAACCGGGTGGTCCGATCCTTTTTTGGCACGAGAACTACAGGTGAGGCCCACGAGCTTTTGGACGGTCGGATAACCCCCAGCTGCAACATCTCCTGGATCTCCTGGCGCATAATCTGCTGCACTTCCTCAGAGATCCGATAAGGTGTCCGCCGTAACGGGGCGTGATTCCCGGTGTCCACCTCGTGGACTGCCAACTTGGTCCTTCCGGTTGGTTAGTGAACACAGCCCGAAAGGATTCCAGAGTGGTCAGCAACTGCAACCGCTGGGAGGCGGTTAGCGAGGCATTTACCTCCATGTCCTCAATGGACCCATTGGCCTTGGCTTGGGCCAGCATGTCCAGGAGGGGATCCTCCTCCCCGTCCTCGGGCAGGTTGCAGACCGGTAGGACGCAGGCTTCACGTTCGTGATGGGCCTTCATCATGTTGACGTGAAAGGCCTTGCGCCTACACCGAGTGTGGTCAAGCGTGACCACGTAGGTGACTGGGTTGAGCCGTTGGTGCACGACGTACGGGCCTTCCCAGGCTGCCTGAAGCTTATCCTTTGGTACGGGGTTGAGCACCCACACCTTTTGACCCACCTGGTAGGTCCGCTCCCGGGCGTTCTGGTCGTACCAGTGCTTCTGGTCAGCCTGAGCCTGCGTCATGTTGTCATGCACCAACTGCGTCAAGGTCTG
Organism: Oophaga sylvatica; assembly: GCA_033576555.1. Lineage (NCBI taxonomy): Eukaryota > Metazoa > Chordata > Amphibia > Anura > Dendrobatidae > Oophaga > Oophaga sylvatica. Next base: position 247,755 of record JARQOD010000006.1, read on the forward strand.
CATCTTGTCGCGGAAGCGCATGACATAATCCACGATGGACACTTCCGTGGGGTTTGGCTCATCTTCCCAGGATTCTCTTATCAACCCAAGGGGTCCCCGGACTCGCCTGCCATACAGGAGCTCAAAGGGGAGAACCCCGTCGAGGCCTGCGGGACTTCTCTGTAGGCAAACAGCAGGTGTGGGAGGTACCGCTCCCAATCGCGTCCCTGGGTCTCAACCAGCATGCGGAGCATCTGTTTGAGGGTACCGTTAAAGCGTTCACACAAACCATTGGTCTGTGGGTGATACGCAATCGATACCATACGAGTCACCTGCATTTTGCTGCAGAGAGCCTTCATTAGGCGAGACATAAATTGGGTCCCTCGATCGGTAAGCATCTCCCTGGGAAATCCTACCCGTGAAAAGATGGTCACCAGTGCATCCGCCACCTTATCTGCCTTAGTTGAGGACAGAGCTACTGCCTCCGGGTACCGGGTAGCGTAGTCTACCACAGTAAGGATGTATTGCTTTCCAGAGCGGCTGGGGACGGCCAGCGGGCCCACAATGTCCACCGCGATCCTCTGGAAAGGCTCCTCTATCACTGGCAACGGGATCAGGGGAGCCTTAAGAGCAGGCCCCGCCTTCCCCACTCTTTGACAGGTGATACAGGAGCGGCAGTAGTTAGTCACAACTGTCCCCATCTTGGGCCAATAGAAGTGTTGAGACAGCTGTGCCTTAGTTTTGCTGACCCCCAAGTGTCCAGCGAGTGGAATCTCATGGGCAATCCTCAACAACTCACCTCGGAACTGGTGCGGGACGACCAGCTGTTTTTCCCTCAACCACTCCTTTTGGGAGTCTCCGGGTACTGTCTCCCGGTACAACCTTCCTCGTTCCCAGAACACCCTCTCCTTATCAGTCACGGAGGTGGGCGTCTCGGCGAGGTGCCTCAAGTTCTCCAGGCTCGCATCTGAGTGCAGAGCGGCCTGGAACTCCTGGCTGGAGGCAGCCAGAAGTGACGTCAGGGTTCCTTCCTCACTGGGACCCTCTGGGACCGGCTCTGGGTCCACCTCTGGTTCAGTCTCTCCTGTAGCGGAGGAGGGTCCAGATGGCAGGGCGCTACCTGCAATCCGGGCACTCTGACTGCGGGTGACAGCAGCTACATATGCAGTCTCCCCGGGGATTTCTATAGACCCATCAGCCTGCGCTGCTATGGGCTCTACCTCCCCATCCACCCCCAACACTTCAGGAGCAGTGCTACTTATGGGCCAGTTACCTTCCTCGTGGCACTGGTCAGTGTCATGGCGTCACCTTCCTCACGGTTCCCATGCACCTCCCCATTTCCTTGAGCATGTCGTTTGCTCCTGCTAGGGGTTCCTCAGCCGTCTCACTCCGCAGAGCGACGTGGCTGAACGCTCCTGTACCTGTGGACACATCTACCACTTCAGAGAAAGGGTTAACAGGTTCAGATGGCACAGATACATCACTATCAACAGCATTCTTAGGGAAAGAAAGGTTATCAGTTGCATAATCACTTCGCAAAGCATTGGCAGGTAACACAATCAGTTTCCCATCATCATCAACATCAACATCATGGTTAACGTTAACCTTATTATCAGATTGGGAAGGGGTGTCAGGGACATAGTACGCGACCATCCTCCCAGATCAGTCCCCAATAAAACATCAGTGGGCAGGTTTTTCGGACATCCCCACTTCCTTCACCCCACTCCCGGCACCCCAGTCAATGAAAACTCGGGCTATCGGCAAGGGGTAGTGGACGCCCCCAATCCCTGTGACAGTTAAGGTTTTCCCCGGAATCAACTCTTCAGGGGCCGCCAGTTCGGGTCGGATGAGGGTTCGTTCAGCCCCGGTGTCCTTGAGGCCTGTAGCAAGACGGGCCCCCACGCGGACGGGCTGCACGTTGTCATCAACCCTCCCCACCACACCACCCACCAAAAGAACAGAGGCGTTGGGCCCGGAGGCCTTGGCTGGGGGTTCTTCTGCCTCTCCGGACAGGTGGCGCTGATGTGTCCTGTCCGTTTACAGGAGAAACACTGGCGGGGGTCTGATGTAGGCCTGGCGCTGGCAAAGGGGATAGTGCCTCCAGAGGGACGACTGGCAGGGGCACTGGGGTTGGTTGCAGGCTTACCCCCTCCCCAGCGGGTGGTGACGGGCTTCCGCACCTCGGGTTTCCGGTTGGCCTCATAGCTGTCGGCGATCCGTGCTGTTGTGACCGCGTCCTCCGGTTCTCGGTCCAGGATGAGCTGTCGGACCTCAGCTGGGCACAGATGCAGGAACTGGTCTTTGATCATCAGGTCTCTCAGCTCCTCAAAGGTGTCAACTGACAGTCCATGGATCCACTGGTCAAAGTGGTTCCTGAGTCCTTGCACCACATCGCTATAACTGTCATGTGGGCCACGTTGGAGGTTCCGGAACTTCTTTCGGTATACCTCAGGGGTTAGCTGGTACTTGGCAATCAGGGCCTGCTTGATGGCCTCATAGTCACTGTCTTGATCTGACGTGAGGGAAGCGAACGCCTCCAAAGCTTTGCCCTTTAGCCCGGGGGTCAAGTACCTGGCCCATTGGTCGGCAGGCAGCCGGTACTGTCTGCAGACTTTCTCAAAGGCCCGCAGAAAAGTGTCCAAGTCTCCGTCCTTTTCCATCACGGAAAGTGCTCCGGCCTGGGCTTCGGACTCTGAGAGCTGCTGGGTGTACCGCTCCGGGCTGTGGAGGGCATCCCCCCTCGCTGGACCATCTCCAGCTCATGGGCTCTCTCAGCCTCCCGCTCGGCTCTCTCAGCCTCCCGCTGGGCTCTCTCAGCCTCCCGCTGGGCTTGGCGCTCGGCTCGGGCCTCCTGCTGGTATTGCTGGATCAGCTTCAGGCGCTCCTCCCGGTTGTCGGTGGGGAGTCCCTCCAGGGCCGCCTGCAGGTAAGGGTCCAACCCGCCCTGGGTGTAAGCATGCAGGGTTTGGGCCTCTGCTGCAGCACCACCTTGGCTTGGGCCGGCTTCTGTGCCCGCCACACTCTGATGCTCTTCCAGTTCCTTCAGGGCCTGGACCAGTCGGGCTTTGGTTTGGTTCTTGTGGTCAAGGCCATGGTACACGCAGATTCCCACAAGAGTGTCCCTGTTCTGCTTTTCGAACCAACTTGCTCCTCTTGTAGCCATGTTTGCCAAATAAAAGATAGAATAGAAAAACAAAGAGAAGGGAGGGGTAACCGCAAGTACACACAATTGTCTCAGGACTAATAAACACTGAGTCTGTTCTCCAAAACTTTAGTTGCAGGGTCCCTGAAGAACCGTGCAAGTTTTTTAGTGAATGGAATGATTGCTCAAACCAGATCACTAATGCTCTATAATCCCACCGCTCTGCCACCACATGGGATGAAAACGTGCACACTATCCGCCACACGGTAGCCCGGGGTATCACGGCGTGTGATCCCTCCGTGCCGCAAATGGGACGAAAACGCGCACACACACACGACGGCTGCTGCCGTCCGACCCAGTAAACTGCAGGGATTTATATTTATCCCACTTCCACTTAGGAACTTGCAGCTCTCTGGCGCCCCCCTTACCCTCAGGTCAGTCAGGGAACTGCACCTAGGATAATTAGTTGCCAGGCGGGTCACTTGGATGTGTGCTGGCTATTGGGCACGCTGCAGTGAGGGAATTATAATTACTCCGGGCCGCAGCCAGGCAATACACTTATAAAACCCGCTCCGTCACTGCCAACGCCACCCCATAGGTCAACACTTTACACCCCTTCTTTTAGCTGCCACCAGCTACGGTTTCCTTAATGAACAATTTATCAAGAGGGTCCGTAGCAACCCCTAAACAGTAGCGTAGTATTTCAGGCACGTGCAAATTCGTTTATAGAGCAGGAGAAACAAACTAGTAAATTTTATATCTTTACTCCAAAAAGGTTTGACAGTGTTTATAAAGTTTTAAAACAAGATTTTAAAAAAGGGGAGACAATCGAAATATGTACAATATGGTTACAGAAAATAAAAGGGGTTAACATAAGGAAGATCAACTCACAGTTCTTAGATCATAGTAGGCAAGCCATGCGGTCGGGGGATGGGAGACACATCACAATGCATTACAGAGCTGTGCTACATCTGGTGTCCAGGGCAGATCTGAGGCAGAATACCTGGCCCCTACCTTATAGACCTGTGGCCGTGACGTCATAAACGGGGTGGAGTTACCAGGGTCCTCCTCTTGCTCTAAGTGGTAATCTTAGTTCAGAAAACTCCTAACCTTCATAACTTAGAGATGGAGTCTCTTACAGCGATGCACAGCATACCATTGTACTCCGCAAGATGTTTGCGTGCATTTAAGTCTAAACGCAGAGTGCCTGGGTGGATCGGCTAAGCAGAAATCGGTTTCTTGGGTTCTGTTGGAGTTACGGGTTCACCAGTACCACGGGAACAATGCCTGTCGGCGTATGTTTCACAACAGTAACTTTCGTGTTTCTGACGCAACTTCCCACCGTGTTATAAGCCAAAAGAATGAATCCTCATAATGGCTGCTAGGGGAGCAAAAGCACATGTGCAGACAATGGGGACCCCTGCGGTGAGGCGGGAAACTCCAGCACTGGTAGCTCAGGTTACACATGGGGTTGATGAGAAGCTGAGAGAGGGAGGGGGGACTTTGCTCTGTGGGCTGTCAGCAGTAAAAAAAAGATGAGGACTGTAGTTCTGCACAGCACAAGACATGGAGCTTCCAATATCCTCACAGTAGTCATCACCCACATCAGCTGACCTAGCAACTTTACAGTTGCAGCAAGGGAAACTGACATTAACCACTGCTGGCCTGAAAGCAAAAAAGCTACATTTAAAACATTGTGGAACCAGGGCTGCCATGAACCCAAAAATGGATTGTGACACTGCTTATATATCACACTGAGTGACGATACATCTACAGCACTTCCTTATGTATCATACTGAGTGAGTATACAGATACAGAACTTCCCTATATATCACACTGAGTGATTATACAGCTACAGTACTTCCTTACATATATATCACACAACGTGTCTCTACAGCTACAGCACTACATATATATCACAATGAGTGACGCTGCAGATACAGCACTTCCCTATATATCAAAAGGAGTGATGATGCAGAAACAGCACCTTCCTATATCTCACACTGAGTGATTATACAGCTGCAGCACTTTCCTATATATCTGTCACGACCCAAAAGAGGTCTGTCCAGCAGACGGCACAACACTCATACAACGGGATGGAAAAAGGGAGAGGAAGGACCTAACAATAGGGAACGATGGATGGGGCACCTCTTAAACAATAACCTGTGCCTATCCCTAAGCTCCCCTAACGCCCTATGTGCGTCCATCCCCCATGAAGCCGTCACGTGCCTAGCCCCTAGCTGTCACTATACCCTGGCAAGTGCACTGGCCGGCAAGGACGCCAGCCTCACCACTGCAGATGGTATCAACACAGCGGGTAGAGACAAATGCAAGACAGACAAGTAAAGGTACAATGAAAAACTTAGCTCAAGCTTCTGTTGTAAGCTCCACACAGCAGAGGATATGGAACCAGGACCTCAAGCAGCTGATACACTGATGGCATCAGAGCGCTCCCAACTCCTAGGTTGGTCTCCAGAGAAAACTCTATTATCAACAGTCAGCTGATGAATCTATTTAGTCAGCTGATGTGGCTATTTAAAGCATAGTGGGAGTAGTCACCACCCACATCAGCTGACCAGCAAACACAGCAGCTGCCAGCAAGGAAACTGACATTAAGCCTTGCTGTCCCAAAAGTAAAAACCATGTTTAAATTAAAGAAGAAACAGAGTTGTCACGACTCCAAAAATGAGTCGCGACAATATCACACTGAGTGACTATACAGCTACAGCCTTCCATATATCTCACATTGAGTGATTATACAGCTACAGCACTTCCCTATATATCACACTAAGTGATTATACAGCTACAGCACTTCACTATATATAACACCGATTGACTATACAGCTGCTGCACCTCCCTATATATCAGAGTGAGTGACTATACAGCTATAGCACTTCCCTAAAATATCACATGGGGAGTGACTATACAGCTGCAGCACTTTCCTATATATCAGAGTGAGTGACTATACAGCTGCAGCACTTTCCTATATATCACACCCAATGACTCAACGGCTGCTGCACCTCTCTATATATCACACTGAGTGACTATACAGCTACAGCACTTCCCTATGTATCACACTGAGTGACTATACAGCTACAGCACTTCCCTATATATCACACTGAGTGACTATACAGCTACAGCACTTCCCTATATATCACAATGTGATTGTGTGAGCAGGTTGCGGGATGCAGTGACGGACAAGAGGCAGAGCAAGAGTAACTAGTTTTACTTAACAGGAGAATACTCCATGTAGGGAGGCAAACAGTTAAAGGGAGAACACAAACAATTCAGGTGCAAAAAGATGTGCAGAGTCAATGAAAAACAAGGTTAAAGGTAAGTTCATGTTAGATAAACTTAGCCTGTCAGACGTCTTCCATGCCGTGGCAGTTATGGTTCAGGAGATGGCTCCAACAACAGCTGTCACGGGGCTATTCCGGTGAGGTCCTGAAGAAACCGACAACGTGGATCCTGGCTGGAGCGGATATTCTCTGATGCTCTCCGCGGGGTCCTTGGTATGGAGATCATTGTGGCGAGAAAGGTACAGGCCACAGCACTGACTGAGCCCAACGTGGCTTGGTAAATATACACCAGGGGGTCAGGGAGTCGTATACAGACACGTACCCGGTCTCTCTTGGGTGGCACGCACGCGTCACTCGCAGTCTCAGGTAGTTAGTCGTTAGCGGAGATCCGCTGGCGCTCAGCACGTCCTGGTTCACAGTCTCTGCGGGTAGCTACGGTAATGCTCGGGCGTGGGCTTGCGCTGCTACGGTGCTCAAGGGACAGAGCACTGACTTCTCCCTGCCGCGTGCTGTCTGCTCCCGCCAATTCTGCCCGTTTCTGTGCGCACTCATCCTTTTTACAGCCTTTGCAATGCCCCTGCTGCCGAGTGCAAAGGTTGGTCCAGTTTCTTAAGCTTTCCCCTGGACAACAGGGGAGACAGCCCCGACGGTTCTGGACCGGCGCAAGAAAGGTAGCCCTAGCCCGGTCCTTCTGCTTACACTCCCCCTCTCCTTTTGCTCGCCATTCCACGGGCGAGAGTTCTTGTAGTAACCGCTGACACTCTTCCATTTCCCGGATGATTCGCTGCCAAATAAACTGATCTGTTGGGTGGCATTCCAGCTGTTGTCCGTTCGATGCGTCTAAGCCAGATTGAGTGGTGGAGACAAGTTGAGGGGCGTGGACGCGCCCAGGTTCAATGGAGCAGCCATTTTGGGAGCTTCAGGCTCTTGTTCCTCTTCTGGGTTGACACGTGGCAGGTCGAGAAAGTCTTCTTCTTCATAATCAATAGTCGGTGGAGAAAGTGTTTCAGGAACATTTTGCGTCTCTAAATCATGGCATGATTAAGACGTTGTCGGAACGCGTAGGCTGATGCTGCATGTGTGTTATGCTGATGGGCGCTTATACATAGTTATAGCATTTTTGGTACGCCAAGTGTACTTTTTTTATGGATTAATACATTTTGGATTTTAACCATTGATTACCCGTTGGATCATACTTCGTTTGTGGATTGCTCCGGACTGGCGGCTCAGCCTTTTCTCATTACAGGTGTGGATGTGGAGGAGCCTCATACAAGGTGAGCTGACTTTATTGGTCATTTTCCATATTCTCCCATGGGATCAGTTGGTGAGGCTTTCTGTTCAGCAGCGCCGGATTCTATTCATCTGGGCGACAGCCACCCACTAAAGTGTCCTTCATCTATGGGCACAGGGTAATACCCCTCTCGGAGCTTCATTACTAGGAAGGTGGCCTGTCTCTTCAGGGTGCACTGGATGGAGGCCACATTGAATAAAGAAACTTACACTGAACGTTTTTTTCTTTTATTAATACTCAGACATTATCCATACACCAGGCGATTCATGGCTGCTTCCAATTTACAGACTGGTACACGAGAGAGCAAATTAATGGCAGGACTCCTGTTAGGCTGGATTAATGTTATTTTATGAAGATGCGGGTGTGTGCCGGGGGAGGGGACGTTGGTTATAGTTATAATGCACTGTCTAATGTTCAAAGTACTGTAAATATCTATTTGTCGGATCTTTTCTGAAGCTTTGAACAATTTTTCTACTCTTTGTTTACTGTTCAATAAAGACGGTTTAAAAAAAAAAGAAAGTGAGAGCTGGTAAACAAGAAGTGTTTAGAGTCTGCCCCTAGTGGCCACTGTATGAACTGTCACACAGCGCAGTCCAGATCACTGGTGAAAACAGTGACGACACGTGGAGAAGGGGTTAAGGATATTACCGGATTATTAGGCCTTTGGACAAAACCCCACATCATGTTCTTACCTCCATCCCACAGAACGGTCAATCCCAGGTGTGCGATGAGGACGGTGAACAACCCGACCTGGTCCAGGATGATCCCATTCCCACTATAGACCTTGGGAAGTCGCACGGCTGCACCGTTCACCGTCACCTCCTGACCTGTGGATAAGGAGCGACACATAACAAGGGTTCAGTCTATATGATCCAACGGTGGGGCAGCCGCAGCCTTACTGCCTCCCTGCCCCGCTCACTCATGCACCGATACCCTATGTGTCCGACCTCACATGAGAAAGCACCGATGCCAAAACCCAAGTCACCGGCTGCTGCCCAGAGCAGTGTGCTGAGGGACAGAGCGGGCGCCAAGAGGGAAAACAAGCAGCAAGAACAGGGCAGCCATAAAGGAAGGCACAGGGCAGCCATAAAGGAAAGCACTGGGCAGCAATGCTGGAAAGCACAGGGTAGCTATAAAGGAAAGCACAGGGCAGCAATGCTGGAAAGCACAGGGCAGCCATGACGGAAAGCACAGGGCAGCCATGCTGGAAAGCACAGGGCAGACATAAAGGAAAGCACAGGGCAGCAATGATGGAAAGCACAGGGCAGCTATAAAGGAAAGCACAGGGCAGCAATGATGGAAAGCACAGGGCAGCCATAAAGGAACGCACAGGGCAGCCATGTTGGAAAGCACAAGGCAGCCATGCTGGAAAGCACAGGGCAGCCATGACGGAAAGCACAGGGAAGCCATAAAGGAAAGCACAGGGCAGCCATGCTGGAAAGCACAGGGCAGCCATAAAGGAACGCACAGGGCAGCCATGCTGGAAAGCACAGGGCAGCTATAAAGGAAAGCACAGGGCAGCAATGCTGGAAAGCACAGGGCAGCCATGACGGAAAGCACAGGGCAGCCATGACGGAAAGCACAGGGCAGCCATAAAGGAAAGCACAGGGCAGTCATGACGGAAAGCACAGGGCAGCCATGACGGAAAGCACAGGGCAGCCATGACGGAAAGCACAGGGCAGCAATGACGGAAAGCACAGGACAGCCATAAAGGAAAGCACAGGGCAGCCATGAAAGACAGCACAGGGCAGCCATGATGGTAAGCACAGGGCAGCCATAAAGGAAAGCACAGGGCAGCAATGATGGAAAGCACAGGGCAACCATAAAGGAAAGCACAGGGCAGCCATGACGGAAAGCACAGGGCAGCCATAAAGGAAAGCACAAGGCAGCCATGCTGGAAAGCACAGGGCAGCCATGACGGAAAGAACAGGGCAGCCATGACGGAAAGCACAGGGCAGCCATGACGGAAAGCACAGGGCAGCCATGAAAGAAAGCACAGGGTAGCCATGACGGAAAGCACTGGGCAGCCATGAAAGAAAGCACAGGGCAGCCATAAAGGAAAGCACTGGGCAGCCATGACGGAAAGCACAGGGCAGCCATAAAGGAAAGCACTGGGCAGCCATAAAGGAAAGCACAGGGCAGCCATAAAGGAAAGCACAGGGCAGCAATGAAAGAAAGCACAGGGAAGCCATAAACGAAAGCACAGGGCAGCCATAAAGGAAAGCACAGGGCAGCAATGCTGGAAAGCACAGGGCAGCCATGACGGAAAGCACAGGGCAGCCATGAAAGAAAGCACAGGGAAGCCATGACGGAAAGCACAGGGCAGCCATAAAGGAAAGCACAGGACAGCAATGCTGGAAAGCACAAGACAGCCATGACGGAAAGCACAGGGCAGCCATGACGGAAAGCACAGGGCAGCAATGACGGAAAGCACAGGGCAGCCATAAAGGAAAGCACAGGGCAGCCATGAAAGACAGCACAGGGCAGCCATGACGGTAAGCACAGGGCAGCCATAAAGGAAAGCACAGGGCAGCAATGACGGAAAGCACAGGGCAGCCATAAAGGAAAGCACAGGGCAGCCATGACGGAAAGCACAGGGCAGCCATAAAGGAAAGCACAAGGCAGCCATGCTGGAAAGCACAGGGCAGCCATGACGGAAAGCACAGGGTAGCCATGACGGAAAGCACAGGGCAGTCATGACGGAAAGCACAGGGCAGCCATGAAAGAAAGCACAGGGCAGCCATGATGGAAAGCACAGGGCAGACATGAAAGAAAGCACAGGGCAGCCATAAAGGAAAGCACAGGGCAGCCATAAAGGAAAGCACTGGACAGCCATGACGGAAAGCACAGGGCAGCCATAAAGGAAAGCACAGGGCAGCCATGACGGAAAGCACAGGGCAGCCATGAAAGAAAGCACAGGGCAGCCATGACGGAAAGCACAGGGCAGCCATAAAGGAAAGCACAGGGCAGAAATGCTGGAAAGCACAGGGCAGCCATGACGGAAAGCACAGGGCAGCCATGACGGAAAGCACAGGGCAGCCATGACAGAAAGCACAGGGCAGCAATGCTGGAAAGCACAGGGCAGCCATGAAAGAAAGCAAAGGGCAGCCATGACAGAAAGCACAGGGCAGCCATGACAGAAAGCACAGGGCAGCAATGCTGGAAAGCACAGGGCAGCCATGACAGAAAGCACAGGGCAGCCATGACGGAAAGCACAGGGCAGCCATGACAGAAAGCACAGGGCAGCAATGCTGGAAAGCACAGGGCAGCCATGAAAGAAAGCACAGGGCAGCCATGACGGAAAGCACAGGGCAGCCATAAAGGAAAGCACAGGGCAGCAATGACAGAAAGCACAGGGCCGCCATGACGGAAAGCACAGGGCAGCCATGACAGAAAGCACAGGGCAGCCATGACAGAAAGCACAGGGCAGCAATGCTGGAAAGCACAGGGCAGCCATGAAAGAAAGCAAAGGGCAGCCATGACAGAAAGCACAGGGCAGCCATGACGGAAAGCACAGGGCAGCCATGACGGAAAGCACAGGGCAGCAATGCTGGAAAGCACAGGGCAGCCATGAAAGAAACAAAGGGCAGCCATGACAGAAAGCACAGGGCAGCCATGACGGAAAGCACAGGGCAGCAATGCTGGAAAGCACAGGGCAGCCATGACAGAAAGCACAGGGCAGCCAAGACGGAAAGCACAGGGCAGCCATGACAGAAAGCACAGGGCAGCAATGCTGGAAAGCACAGGGCAGCCATGAAAGAAAGCACAGGGCAGCCATGACGGAAAGCACAGGGCAGCCATGACGGAAAGCACAGGGCAGCCATGACAGAAAGCACAGGGCAGCAATGCTGGAAAGCAAAGGGCAGCCATGAAAGAAAGCAAAGGGCAGCCATGACAGAAAGCACAGGGCAGCCATAAAGGAAAGCACAGGGCAGCAATGACAGAAAGCACAGGGCCGCCATGACGGAAAGCACAGGGCAGCCATGACAGAAAGCACAGGGCAGCCATGACAGAAAGCACAGGGCAGCAATGCTGGAAAGCACAGGGCAGCCATGAAAGAAAGCAAAGGGCAGCCATGACAGAAAGCACAGGGCAGCCATGACGGAAAGCACAGGGCAGCCATGACGGAAAGCACAGGGCAGCAATGCTGGAAAGCACAGGGCAGCCATGAAAGAAAGCAAAGGGCAGCCATGACAGAAAGCACAGGGCAGCCATGACGGAAAGCACAGGGCAGCAATGCTGGAAAGCACAGGGCAGCCATGACAGAAAGCACAGGGCAGCCAAGACGGAAAGCACAGGGCAGCCATGACAGAAAGCACAGGGCAGCAATGCTGGAAAGCACAGGGCAGCCATGAAAGAAAGCACAGGGCAGCCATGACGGAAAGCACAGGGCAGCCATGACGGAAAGCACAGGGCAGCCATGACAGAAAGCACAGGGCAGCAATGCTGGAAAGCAAAGGGCAGCCATGAAAGAAAGCAAAGGGCAGCCATGACAGAAAGCACAGGGCAGCCATGACGGAAAGCACAGGGCAGCAATGCTGGAAAGCACAGGGCAGCCATGACAGAAAGCACAGGGAAGCCATGACAGAAAGCACAGGGCAGCAATGCTGGAAAGCACAGGGCAGCCATGATGGAAAGCACAGGGCACCAATGCTGGAAAGCACAGGGCAGCCATGACGGAGAGCACAAGGCAGCCATGACGGAAAGCACAGGGCAGCCATGACGGAAAGCACAGGGCAGCCATGACGGAAAGCACAGGGCAGCAATGGTGCAGCAGGAAGCACAAGGCAGCCATGACGGAAAGCACAGGGCAGCAATGGAGCAGCAGGAAGCACAGGGTCGCTATGGAGCAGCAGGAAGCACAGTGCAGCTATGGAGCAGCAGGACGCACAGGGTAGCTATGGAGCAGCAGGAAGCACAAGGCAGCTATGGAGCATCAGGAAACACAAGGCAGCTATGGAACAGCAGGACGAACAGGGCAGTTATGGAGCAACAGGAAGCACAGGGCAAGTATAAAGCAGCAGGAAGCACATAGCAGCTATGGAGCAGCAGGATGCACAGGGCAAGTATGAAAGCAGCATGGAAGCACAGAGCAGCTATGGAGCAGCAGGAAGCACATGGTTGCAATGGAGCAGCAGGAAGCACAGGCAAGTATGGAGCAGCAGGAAGCACATTGGTCGATATGGAGCAGCAGGAAGCAGGGCAAGTATGGAGCACAGGAAGCACAGGGTCGCTATGGCAGGACACAGGAGTATAGCACAGGGCACAGTGCATAGGAGCAGCAGGAAGCACAGGGTCGCTATGGAAAGCAGGAGACACAGGCAGCTATGGAGCAGCAGGAAGCACAGTGCAGCTATGGAGCAGCAGGAACGCACAAGGCAGCTATGGAGCAGCAGGAAACACAAGGCAGCTATGGAGACAGAAGGAAGACTAGGCCAGGACAAAGGCAGTATGAGCAGAGAGCCAAGGAGCATGGCGGAAGCACAAGGCAGCTATGGAGCAGCAGGAAACACAAGGCAGCTATGGAGCAGCAGGAAGCACATGGCAGCTATGGAGCAGCAGGAAGCACAAGGCAGTATGGAGCAGCAGGAAGCACAAGGCAGCTATGGAGCAGCAGGAAGCACAAGGCAGCTATGGAGCAGCAGGCAGAAAGACACAAGCCAGGCTATGGAGCAGCAGGAAGCACAAGGCAGCTATGGAGCAGCAGGAAGCACAAGGCAGATATGGAGCAGCAGGAAGCACAAGGCAGCTATGGAGCAGCAGGAAACACAAGGCAGCTATGGAGCAGCAGGAACACAAGGAAAGTATGGAGCAGCAGGAAGCACAGGGTCAGCTATGGAGCAGCAGGAAGCACAGTGCAGCTATGGAGCAGCAGGACGCACAGGGAGCTATGGAGCAGCAGGAAGCACAAGGCAGCTATGGAGCAGCAGGAAGCACAAGGCAGCTATGGACAGCAGGAAGCACAAGGCAGCTATGGAGCAGCAGGAAGCACAGGGTAGCTATGGAAGCAGGAAGCACAAGGCAGCTATGGAGCAGCAGGAAGCACAAGGCAGCTATGGAGCAGCAGGAAACACAAGGCAGCTATGGAGCAGCAGGACGCACAGGGTAGCTATGGACAGCAGGAAGCACAAGGCAGCTATGAGCAGCAGGAAGCACAAGGCAGTATGGAGCAGCAGGAGCACAGGGCAGTATGGAGCAGCAGGAAGCACAAAGGTCACTATGGAGCAGCAGGAAGCACAGGCAGCTATGGAGCAGCAGGAAGCACAAGGCAGTATGGAGCAGCAGGAAGCACAAGGGCAGCTATGGAGCACAGGATAACACAAGGCCCGGGCTATGGACAGCAGGACGCACAAGGCAAGCTATGGAGCAGCAGGAAGCACAGGGCACTATGGAGCAGCAGGAAGCACAGGCAGCTATGGAGCAGCAGGATGCACAGGGCAAGTATGGAGCAGCAGGAAAGCACAGGGTCACTATAGAGCAGCAGGAAGCACAGGCAGCTATGGAGCAGCAGGACGCACAGGTAGCTATGGAGAAGCAGAGGAAGCACAAGGCAGCTATGGAGCAGCAGGAAGCACAAGGCAGCTATGGAGCAGCAGGAAGCACAGGAGCTATGGACAGCAGGAAGCACAAAGGCAGCTATGGAGCAGCAGGAAGCACAGGCAGCTATGGAGCAGCAGGAACGCACAAGGCAGCTATGGAGCAGCAGGACGCACAGGGTAGCTATGGAACAGCAGGACGCACAGGGTAATATGGAAGCAGCAGGAAGCACAAGGCAGCTATGGAGCAGCAGGAAGCACAAGGCAGCTATGGAGCAGCAGGAAACACAAGGCAGCTATGGAGCAGCAGGACGCACAGGGCAAGTATGGAGCAGCAGGAAGCACAAGGCAGCTATGGAGCAGCAGGAAGCACAGTGCAGCTATGGAGCAGCAGGAAGCACAGGGTCGCTATGGAGCAGCAGGAAGCACAGTGCAGCTATGGAGCAGCAGGACGCACAGGGTAGCTATGGAGCAGCAGGAAGCACAGTGCAGCTATGGAGCAGCAGGACACACAGGGTAGCTATGGAGCAGCAGGAAGCACAAAGCAGCTATGGAGCAGCAGGAAACACAAGGCAGCTATGGAGCAGCAGGACGCACAGGGCAAGTATGGAGCAGCAGGAAGCACAAGGCAGCTATGGAGCAGCAGGAAGCAAAGAGGGGAGCAATGGAGCAGTTAGAAGACACTAGTAATACAACCAGTATAACCACCATCATATTGAGCACTACTAAAACCCTACTATTAGCATTTACCTCTCAACAGATGCACTAATGTGTTTCCGATCATCACGACCACAGACTTGGTGCAGGTGATGCCACTGCTGCCGCACGGTACATTCTCTGTGGTGACTGTAAAGAGTCCTTCATTCTCTCTGGCCAGAACATACTGACAATCTCCCAGGAAGGTGAAGGAGCGACCATCAAAGGTGATATAATGGGGGTCCCCACTGGCAGTGCAAGTTCCAGCACATTGGTGATTGGTGCATTCCCAGCGCCGGTTTTTACACACACTGGTGAGGAGGAGGATCAATGATTCAAGGAATGGGAATTAACATAGGAATGAGTTTTTTTGTGACTAAACATCAAGAGCTTCAACCACTGCAGAAATCAATGGTGTCCGAAAGCATTAGTAGGAGATTCCACATCCATCAACATCCATCCTCCACATCCATCATTACAGAGATCAGCTCCATCACATCAATCTCTACAGTGAACATGTCCACTTTCCATCATCATTCAGAGAACATCAGCAGTCCACTGGAAGATCTTCCAATGAGTCATCCCTGCCTTAGTCTCACCCACTAATACTACAGGAATAAAGATTTTCTCACCAGGTATTACAATTTTTGTTGATGGTTTCATTTGTGTGGTAGAGTTTGCCATGATGGTGGCAGGGACACTCTTCAGGTGGAAGACATCTGTCCATCTGTGACAATACGTTAATTTTAAAAAGATAAATGAAATGAGTAACAATGATTCTGTCACTCTTATCTAGTGTTACAACACCACGGACCAATGTAACCCAGCAAACTAGAACTTTACATTGAGAACTATAATAGAATTATTTACCCCAGGAATGAAGAAGTCACATCACAGCTGATCAGATAACTGGGTGATATTGGTGAGATGATACATACCATTAACAGGGTTCCGTCTGGACACACACAACCATCCCCACTGTCAGAGCAGGCCTTGTTCAGCTCCTGGTTTTCGCAGGTGAGCAGACATGCCCCAAATTTATAGACTAAGTCACCGGGGCAGAAAGCCACCTCTGGGCATCTGTTCTCAGTACAGTTCCATATACCATTCACACAGACACTGAAAAAAGAGAAGGAGGAAAAAAAATTGGGAAAATAAGAAACTATAACCAAGGAAAGGGCCGCAGATAGAAAATAATGAGATAATGGGAGAAGGCCATAAGTAATGAGATAACATGAGATAAAGGAAGAGGAGATGACAGACGAGAAAACTCAAAATCATAAGTTGGCACAGAAGACAAAAAATCATGAAACAGAGGAAGACCAGAAATCATGAGATAACAGAATAGAGGACCAGAAACCATGAGAGGATGAAGGAGAAGACAAAATATCATTAATATCATTAGATGACAGAGTAGAAGACTGAAAATCTTGAGATCAAAGAGAAGAAGACCCGAAACCATGAGATGATCGGGGAGACTGGAAATTATGAGATGAGAGTGGATAAGGCCAGATAGACAAAGCTCATTACATTTGAGAGGAGAAGATAAGAAACCATGAGATGATAAAGGAGAAGAGTGGAAATTATAGATGATAGAAGAGACAACAAGAAACCACGAGATGACAGAGAAGTACAGAAACCATGAGATGACAGAGAAGTACAGAAATCATAAGATAACAGATCATGAGGCCAAAAATCATGAGATGATAGAGAAAATTGGAAATCATGAGATGAGTAAACCAGAAATCAGTAGATGACAAAAGGAGAAGACCATAAACCATAAGATATCCGAAGAGAATCAGAAATCAAGAGAAAGTAAGCACTGTGCATATCATGAGATAACTGAGAAAATTTGATACAATGAGAAGAAGCTTGAGGATCTATAGATAAGTAGGTTGATGACCAAAAATCATGACATAACAGAGCAAAAGACCAGAAATTACAAGACAACAGAGGAGATACCATGAAACATGAGACGACAGGATGGATCGTAGATGGAGAGAATCAATGATAAACTCTCCATTCTTCAACACCTATACACCAACAGTGCTGAATTTATCACACATAGGTAATGATTGGTCCACTTTTACAATAGCTTGTAGTTTAAGATATTGTGGGTAATTTCCATTTTATATTAGGATTTCTGCCTTTTAAATGAAGTTCTGCAATGGGTGAAACAAGGTCATGTGGCTGAGACATTCAATGAAATCAACCTATCCTGTGAGGAAGAGTAAACAGGTCATAGGGTGATTTCATCAGACTTCTCCCACCACCTCCTCCTTTATAGGGTGATTTCATCAGACGTCTCCCACCACCTCCTCCTTTATAGGATGATATCGTCAGACATCTCCCACTACATCTTCTATCTCAAGGTGATTTCCTCAGACATATTCCACTATCTGCTTCATCATAGGGCAATTTCATCTGACATCTTACACCACCTCTTCCATTATAGGATGATTTCCTCAGACACCTCCAACCACCTCCTTCATCAAAGGGCAATTTCATCAGAGATCTCCCATCAAGTTTTTCATCATACAGTAATTTCATCTTCACCACCTCCTCCATCATACTGTGATATTATCAGAGAACTCCCAACACTCCTCCATCATTTGGTGATTTCATCAGCTGGATCAACATAATACATCTTCAGAGCTGAGGTCAATTGCATATGATGTCTGTAGACAGGATTGTCTTCACACACCTGCTTCCACCATATTTGCTGTTCCGGAGATGAGATCCATAACTCTACATTTCTCAGGTTTATTAGATCTATATGTCAATATCCCCCTTCACCACTGTCTTACCACTCTTTACACTTTTGCTTGATGGTGCCTCCAGGTTGATAGGCTTGTTCTCCATGAAGACATGGACACATT
This sequence comes from Oophaga sylvatica, assembly GCA_033576555.1. Taxonomy (NCBI): domain Eukaryota; kingdom Metazoa; phylum Chordata; class Amphibia; order Anura; family Dendrobatidae; genus Oophaga; species Oophaga sylvatica. Next base: position 265,577 of record JARQOD010000006.1, read on the forward strand.
GAGGGTTGGACACATTGTCCATTGTCGTCCAGAACCAGACCCTCTGGACAGTTACATCCAGCTACACAGCCAGCAAGCTCTTGGCAAGATCCCAAATCTTCCATACGAAGGTCAGCACAGGTCTTTTTACAGGGAAGAGCACATTCCTGGTAGACCTGTCCTCCGGAGCACTCAATAGCTGGAGAAGAAACAGAAAATTTACAGAGAAACTCAAAAAACGTGGACATGGAAAATAGGAGAACAAGACTATGAGGGAAGGGCCCACCAGCAACACAGTGAGGGAGGGGGACCACCTGCAACACAGTGAGAGGGCCCCCGAAAACACAGGGAAGGAACTCACTGATAACACAAGGAAGGGGCCCGCCAACAACACAGGGAAGGAGCCTGCTGACAACATGGGGAAGGGGCCCACCAGCAACACAGAGAGGAAGTCCACCAGCAACACAGAAAGGGAATCCACCGGCAACACAAAAAGGGGGCCTGCTCGCAACACAAAGAGGTGGCCCACTGACAACACAGGGAGAGGGCCCACCGACAACAAAGGGAGGGGGCCACCGACAACCTAGGGGGCCATCCAACAACATAGGGGGGCCTACTGACAACATGGGGTGCCGACACAAAACAGAGAGGAGGCCAACCAACAACACAGAGAGGAGGCCCACCGACAACAAAGGGAGGGGGCCACCGACAATATAGGGGTGCCCTCCAACAACATAGGGGGGCCTACTGACAACATGGGGTGCCGACACAAAACAGAGAGGAGGCCAACCAACAATACAGAGAGGAGGCCCACCGACAACACAGAGAGGAGGCCCACCGACAACACAGAGAGGAGACCCACCGACAAAACAGAGGAGGCCCACCGACAACACAAAGAGGAGGCCCACCGACAAAACAGAGAGGAGGCCCACCAACAACACAGAGAGAAGGCCCACTGACAACACAGAGAAGGGGCCCACCGACAACACAGAGAGGGGGCCTACTGACAACACAGAGAGGGGACCCACTGACAACACAGAGAGGAGACCCACCGACAACACAAAGATGAGGCCCACGGACAACACAGAGAGGAGGCCCACCGACAACACAGAGAGGGGGCCCACCGACAACACAGAGAGGAGGCCCACCGACAACACAGAGAGGAGGCCCACCGACAACACAGAGAGGAGACCCACCGACAAAACAGAGGAGGCCCACCGACAACACAGAGAGGAGGCCCACCGACAACACAGAGAGGGGGCCCACCGACAACACAGAGAGGGGGCCCACTGACAACACAGAGAGGGGACCCACCGACAACACAGAGAGGAGACCCACCGACAACACAGAGAGGAGGCCCACGGACAACAGAGAGAGGAGGCCCACCGACAACACAGAGAGGAGGCCCACGGACAACACAGAGAGGAGGCCCACCGACAACACAGAGAGGAGGCCCACCGACAACACAGAGAGGAAGCCCACCGACAACACAGAGAGGAGACCCACCGACAAAACAGAGGAGGCCCACCGACAACACAGAGAGGAGGCCCACCGACAACACAGAGAGGAGGCCCACCGACAACACAGAGAGGGGGCCCACCGACAACACAGAGAGGGGGCCCACTGACAACACAGAGAGGAGGCCCACCGACAACACAGAGAGGGGGCCCACCGACAACACAGAGAGGGGGCCCACCGACAACACAGAGAGGGGGCCCACCGACAACACAGAGAGGGGACCCACCGACAACACAGAGAGGAGACCCACCGACAACACAGAGAGGAGGCCCACGGACAACACAGAGAGGGGCCCACCGACAACACAGAGAGGAGGCCCACCGACAACACAGAGAGGAGGCCCACCGACAACACAGAGAGGGAGCCCACCGACAACACAGAGAGGAGGCCCACCGACAAAACAGAGGAGGCCCCCAGACAACACAGAGAGGAGGCCCACCGACAACACAGAGAGGAGGCCCACCGACAACACAGAGAGGAGGCCCACCGACAAAACAGAGGAGGCCCACCGACAACACGAGAGGAGGCCCACCGACAACACGGAGAGGGGGCCCACTGACAACACAGAGAGGGGGCCCACCGACAACACAGAGAGGAGGCCCACAAACTAACACAGAGGAGGCTCACCGACTAACACAGAGAAGAGACCCACCGACAACACAGAGAGGAGGCCCACCGACAACACAGAGAGGAGACCCCATCAACAACACAGAGAAGGGGCCAGATCTATAATAATAAGAGGGGGCCATACTGACAATACAATGAGGGGGCCCACCAACAATATAAAGAGGGGGTCCTCTGGAAACACAAAAAGGGGGCTCACTGACAACACAAAGAGGGGCCCACCGGCAACACAGATAGGAAGCCCACTGGCAACACAGAGAGAAAGGGGACCCACTGGCACCAGAGAGGGAGAAGGCCACCAGCAGAACAGGGAGGGGGCCCACTTACAAAAAAAGGAGGGACTGTATCAAGAAAGGGGTGAAAATCCAGACTTACGGCACAGGGTCTCATTCCTCCAGGATACCGGCGCCCCCTCCTGGGCACACTGTCTGGCATAGGCGGAGACAGGACTACATAGACAGTTCTCACTGAAGGAACAGCTACAGACATCATGAGGCAAAGCTGAAGAAATGGTCCCCAGTCCACAACATGATGACAAGGCTGAGGGCAACCCAGATTAAGGGAAAACAAGGTGATGAGAATGCTGACTATAACCCTTAGTGGTATATAATAAAAGAACAATTACTAGTAATGTGTGCAGCACAGACAGTGCAGGGACAGACAGTCGGCCTGTTGCCCTGTGCAGCTTGTAAGGATGATGCATATTGTGCAGAGGTCAATAGCAACCTGAGCTCAGCTTTCAGTTTACCTCACCAGTGTAATTAAAGACAGAGGCCATGGTCTCCGTTCTGTCAGTACTCTCCAGAGAGAGCAGTAGTCAGGTTTTCACTGGCCATATGCCCAACCGGGAAGATACCTGGTGGTCTCAGAGTCTCCCTTGTGATATATATATAGTACTCTCAGCATTACCTATGTGATGTATATACAGCTGTCTTGTCTCCTATTTGATGAATATACAACAGTCTCAGCATCTCTTATGTGATGTATATACAGCAGTCTTGATGTTACCTATGTGATGTATATACAGCAGTCTCAGTCTCCCATATGATGTATATACAGGAGTCTCAGGGTATCCTATGTTATCTATACACAGCAGTCTTGGTGTCTCCTATGTGATGTATATACAGCAGTCGTAGCATAGTCAATGTGACGTATATACAGCAGTCTCGGCATCTTCTATGTGATGTATACACAGCAGTCTCGGCATCTCCTATGTAATGTATATACAGAAGTCTCAGCGTCTACTTTGTGATGCACATAAAACAGTCTCAGCATCTCCTATGTGATGTGTATACAGCAGTCTCGGTGTCTGCTATGTGATATATATACAGCAGTCTCGGTGTCTCCTATGTGATGTATATACAGCAGTATCAGCATCTCCTATGTGAAGTGTATACAACAGTTTTGTTTCCTATGTGATGTATATACAGCAGTCTCAGCGTCTCCTATGTGAAGTATTTATAGCAGCCTTGGTGTCTCCTATATGATATATATACAGCACTCTTGTCTCTTATGTGATGCATATATAGCAGTCTCTATGTCTCCTACATGATACACAGCACCACCATATATACTGTTATCAACTATACACATGGATAGGTAACAGCTTCCAAACTAAAACAAAAATTCACTTAACATTGTTTTACTTTGTGATGGTTGTCATAGAGAAAAATTAATAATAATAAAATCATCTTTATTATTATATAGCGCTGTCCCCGATGGGGCTCACAATCTAGATTCCCTATCAGTATGTTTTTGGAGTGTGGGAGGAAACCGGAGAACCCGGAGGAAACCCCCATAAACACAGGGAGAACATACAAACTCCTTGCAGATGTTGTCCTTGGTGGGATTTGAACCCAAGACCCCAGCGCGCTCTGCAAGGCTGCAGTGCTAACCACTGAGCCACCGTGCTGCCCATTAAAGCCCATGCAGACATCTCCAGAGAAGGGTACACAATACCTTCACATTGAACATATGGGTTAAGTGACAAAAAGCTAATTATAACAGGGGAAGAAGGAAAGAGAGTTAACATCTCCATCTCTATTGAAGTAGCAGCCCCCTTTAGTGGCCAGGGAGTTACCACAGGGAGATTTGCTGGGAAAGCAACAGCCAGTCTAAGATATGTTTATGCAGAGCAGGAGAACTGCCTTCCCAGGCAAAAGCTTCTGCTCATCAAAGCATCTTTGGTATGTATACACTGTCTGCGGTGTCCAGTGATGAATATTGGGGTCTGCATTAATCTGATAATTATGGGAGATACATTTTCAGTATTGTAGCAAAGGGACGAACAGAAGGCATTCAGTCATATTACAATAAGGGCATGCTAACCACTCCAATGTAATATTGATAGGATGGATGATGCGATCCACGCCACGTTTGAGCTCTGTATAAACGTAAAACTGCGATAAAACACGGGACGTGAAGATATCATGTAAGTTGGGGATCACCTAAAATTCTAAGGCTACGTGCACACGTTGTGGATCTTATTGCGGATCCACAGAGTTTTTGGACCCACGGAATTGCACCAAATCCGCAATGTACTGACCAACCAATGTTAACCAATGGGAATCCAGAATTGCTGTACACATGCTGCGGAAAATTCTGCGCGGATTTGCGTTTTAATTTTCTGCAGCATGTCGATTCTTTTTGCAGATCTGCAGCGTTTCTGCAGATTTTCTGCGGATTTGTGTGCCAAAAACGCTGAGGAAAGGAAGGAGGAAGAGTGTGTGGGCGGAGAATATGTGCGGGTGGGTGTCTGCGGGTGCCTGTGTGTAGCCAGGCATCATCTGATGGAACTACTAGTCCCATCCGGCTATGTCTGCTGTCACATAGAACAGAGAACGCATGAGCTGATGATGGGACAGTAGTATTCCCATCATCTAGCGACTGTGTTCAAGTGTAAAAAAAAAACACAATCATTCTCACCAACAGCTAATCCCCGAATCCCTCGATCTCCTGTAATAAAAATAAAATAATAAACTAACACAAATACTCCCTGTCCGCCATAGTCCTAAATACCGAGTGTCACATGACGATCTCATGTATAGAACATGTGACCGCTCTACATGGCTCCGGTGACACACTGACAGGAGGTGCTCCTTCCGCAGTGTATCACTCTGCCGCCGTCAGAGGTCACCGGAGTTCGTGCTGTCACTTGCGGCACCGCTGCATGAGAAAATTCTTACACAGCGGGAGTGCTGTAAAGTGAGAGCACAAACTCTGGTGACCGCTCAGTGATACACCGCAGGAGCTATTATCTCCTGTCAGTGTGTCACCGGAGGCCGGTAGAGCAGTCTCATCCCCCGATGTGACTGTTCTATATGTGAGATCGTCGTGGGACACTCGTTATTTAGGACTACGGTGGGCAGGGAGTATTTGTGTTGGTTTATTATTTTAATTTTATTACAGGAGATCGAGGGATTCGCTGGGATTAGGCGTTTAAATAAAAATGGGAAACTCTAAACTCTGTTTAGTGTTATTTAAAATAAAGGACTTTATTCTGGCTGTGTCTTTATTTACTATATAACCATATACCATTTAGGATTAGTAATGGATAGGTATCTTATTGACACCTATCCATTACTAAGCCGTGGGCTTGATGTCACCGCACAATACAAAGGTGACAACAACCCCACAAATATGAACCCCACTTGCCATCGCTACAGGGCACGTAGGAAGAGCGAGGCTAAGTGTCAGAACTGGCGCATCTATAAAATGCGCCATTTCTGGGACGGCTGAGAGCTGATGTTTTTAGCCGGAGGGGTAGAGGGATTTTGATTGTAGGTACAGGGATTTGTGACTGTGGGTACAGGGATTGTGACTGTGTGGGCAGGGATTGTGACTGTGGGGGCAGGGATTGTGACTGTGGGGGCAGGGATTGTGACTGTGGGGGCATGGATTGTGACTATGGGGCAGGGATTGTGACTGTGGGGGCAGGGATTGTGACTGTGGGTACAGGGATTGTGACTGTGTGGGCAGGGATTGTGACTGTGGGGGCAGGGATTGTGACTGTGGGGGCAGGGATTGTGACTGTGGGGGCATGGATTGTGACTATGGGGCAGGGATTGTGACTGTGGGGGCAGGGATTGTGACTGTGGGTACAGGGATTGTGACTGGGGGCAGGGATTGTGACTGTGGTACAGGGAATGTGACTATGGGGGCAGGGATTGTGACTGTGAGTACAGGGATTGAGACTGTTTTGGGCAGGGATTGTGACTGTGGGGCAGGGATTGTGACTGTGGGGCAGGGATTGTGACTATGGGGCAGGGATTGTGACTGTGAGTACAGGGATTGTGAATGTGGGGGCAGGGATTGTGACTGTGGGGGCAGGGATTGTGACTATGGGGGCAGGGATTGTGACTATGGGGGCAGGGATTGTGACTGTGGGGGCAGGGATTGTGACTGTGGGGGCAGGGATTGTGACTGTGGGGCAGGGATTGTGACTGTGGGGGCAGGGATTGTGACTGGGTACAGGGATTGTGACTGTGGGGGCAGGGATTGTGACTGTGGGGGCAGGGATTGTGACTGTGGGGGCATGGATTGTGACTATGGGGCAGGGATTGTGACTGTGGGGCAGGGATTGTGACTGTGGGTACAGGGATTGTGACTGTGGGTACAGGGAATGTGACTATGGGGGCAGGGATTGTGACTGTGAGTACAGGGATTGAGACTGTGTGGGCAGGGATTGTGACTGTGGGGGCAGGGATTGTGACTGTGGGGGCAGGGATTGTGACTATGGGGCAGGGATTGTGACTGTGAGTACAGGGATTGTGAATGTGGGGGCAGGGATTGTGACTGTGGGGGCAGGGATTGTGACTATGGGGGCAGGGATTGTGACTATGGGGGCAGGGATTGTGACTGTGGGGGCAGGGATTGTGACTGTGGGGGCAGGGATTGTGACTGTGGGGGCAGGGATTGTGACTGTGGGGCAGGATTGTGACTGTGGGTACAGGGATTGTGACTGTGGGGGCAGGGATTGTGACTGTGGGGGCAGGGATTGTGACTGTGGGGGCAGGGATTGTGACTGTGGGGGCAGGGATTGTGACTATGGGGGCAGGGATTGTGACTGTGGGGGCAGGGATTGTGACTGTGGGTACAGGGACTGTGATGTAATATTCTGCACCTCGGTGAACGTGGATAACCTCAGCAGTTTTACAGACCGGTTATTATATAAGACGATTATATAGTAGAAGACCGGTAGGTATATCTGTAGTTAGAGCTTCTCTCATGTTGTGACACGCTATGCTGCCATTTTTATGCTGTACCGTGTATGCACCATTTCTATATAGGGTCTAATGCCCACGTTCCTCTGAGACATGGCTTCTGTGCCTTTCTGTGAAGGGGATGTCATCCTCATCGCTCCTTCTGTGAAGACTTCTTGAGGATCATGTCCCCTTCACTAAGTAGATTTACATTTAGGGCACAAAAGTGATGATGGAGAGGAGCCGTGCAGATAGACAGCCGCATTTAGGCCGGGAAAACGCGACATGTTTATAGCACGTGACAGGGTCTCTTGAAGGATCCCGGCACCCAGTGGCATACCGCTTACCACGCTGGATTGCCCCCTCGCCCGGAAACGCATTTTCAACTGTATCGCCATACTGGATCCGGATGCAGCTGAACACAGTGATGGAACAGCCGTACACTTCCTCCCCATCAGTCTCCCTGCGGGTGTGACGTCTCACCACAGTGGGGGCAATGACTATCACTACATCGCACCCGCCGGGCCGAACTGTGCCGAGCTGCAGCCCACATGTCGCAGAGACTGGAGCAGCGGAGCAACGGGAAGAGGTCAGTATTTAATTTATTTATTTTATCAACGAGTAAATTGTGGGGTCCATTAGACTGTTTGGAGGGCTATGTGAGGACCATTGGAAAGGTTTGTAGGGCTATGTGAGGACCATTGGACTGTTTGGAGGGCTATGTGAGTACCATTAGAATGTTTGGAGGGCTATGTGAGGACCATTGGACTGTTTGGAGGGCTATGTGAGGACCATTGGACTGTTTGGAGGGCTATGTGAGTACCATTAGAATGTTTGGAGGGCTATGTGAGGACCATTGGACTGTTTGGAGGGCTATGTGAGGACCATTGGACTGTTTGGAGGGCTATGTGAGGACCATTGGACTGTTTGGAGGGCTATGTGAAGGCCATTGGACTGTTTGGAGGGCTATGTGAGGACCATTAGATTGTTTGGAGGGCTATGTGAGGACCATTTGACTGTTTGGAGGGTTATGTGGGGGCTATTAGACTGTTTGGAGGGCTATGTGGTGGCCATTAGACTGCTTGGAGGGCTATGTGAGGGCCATGAGACTGTTCTGGAGGGCTATGTGAGGGCCATTAGACTGTTTGGAGGGTTATGTGAGGGCCATTAGACTGTTTGGAGGGCTATGTGAGGGCCATTAAACTGTGTGCAAGGCTATGCTAGGTCCATGATAGTTATTGCAGGGCTATGTGGGGGCCATTAGCCTAGGTGGAGTGCTTTGTGGGCACCATTATATTATTTGTGGGGGTATTTGAGGGCCATTAGACTATTTACAGGGCTATATGGGGCCCATTATAGCTGCTTGCTAGGCTATGTGGGGGCATTATATTGTTTGGAGGACTATGTGGAGGCCACTATTATGTTTGCAAGGCTATGTGGGGGGCGCCATTATAATGTCTGAAGGGCTATGTGGAGGCTATTACACTGTTTTCAGGGATACAGCATCTGGTGGTCATTATATTGTTTGCAAGGCTATGTGGGGGCCTGTATACTTGTTGCAGTTCAAGGTGGTGTCATTATTGTGTTTGCAGGGATACAGCATGTGGGGGCCATAATATTTTTTGCCGGCTATGCAGGGGCCATTACACTGTGTGGAAGGTTGTGTTGGGGAAATTACATTGTTTGGAGGTCTCACAACACTGCGTTTACTCTTAATTATAGCACACATATTATACAGGAGGCCCAGGGACATCAGCTATTGTTCATATGAGACTGAACATTGACTCTTATTGTAGGTTGAATTGATTTTGTTGAATGCCTGTTACTTATTGTACCAGCCCTATAATTTATTCATTGAAATAACCTTAATGGACAAAGGTGCAGGTTAATTGAACAATCGATGTTTGTTAATATATTGATTATCCATTGTATCAGGCCATGCAGCTTGTTGTTCTGCAAATATTACAGGACAAAATATGCATGGTAATGGAACACTAGAACAATGAGAGATGACCTCTTCCCACCTTCCCCAAAACCTGTGGATAATGGCCTGAAGGACTGCTGTGGGTATAAAAAGGATTTATCTCCTTCCACAGAGAGACTCTAGAGAACAATAGCCAGGCACCATGGCTCCAACCAGAGGAATACAGATTTGATCCACTGCCCATCACTGAGTCCATGGAAATGTTTAGAGAACCCAGGTAAGGACAATCAGGTCACCTGGTCACATACCTACAATGAACTCCGTCAGCTTCCTAAGCTTGCTGCTCCCCCTCTCTGTGGGTGCCCACTAAAAATGAGGTGCTACTGGTTGGGGTAGTCGGCCCTGGAAGCCCCAAAGTCGCAGATGTTCTATTTCCCGATGAGTCAGAGGAAGGGTGAGACTCTCATTTGCACCATCTCATGTCCCAGCTGGGACTGTTCTATATGTTATTGACCATTGTGATCCAATAAAATTATTACCGCACTGTGTTACCCTCAGCCTGTGTTGTCTGAATAGTGTTCTGCCCACGGGAAAGGAGTACAAATGTTCAGTGACAGCCGGACCAGCGGACGAGAGCACCCACTAACCCTGTGTCTCCACATTAGGGCTGTGGGGGGCAATATACTGTAAGGAGGGCTATGTGGGGGTCATAAGACTGTTTGCAGGAATACAGTATATGGGGGCATTATACTGTGTGGAGGGTTGTGTTGGTGAAATTATACTGTATGATGGGCTATGTGGGGGGCAATATACTGTAAGGAGGGCTACGTGGGTGCCACTATACTGTGTGGGGGGCATAACATTGTGTGGAGGGCTGTGTTGGGGCCACGTGGGGGTATGATACTTTGCAGGGGCGCTGTAGGCTCATCATACTGTGCGCCTGGACGGTGCTGTGAAAGAATTCACGGAGGGGCAATCTTACTGTGAATAGGGGGCACTTTTGTTGGCATCATACTTCATAGTGGGGGCAATGAGAGGGGTGTCTTAAGACGTAGGAACACCAAGAGGCTACAATAGGACAATTACTTTGTAAGGGCTGCAAAGTTTTGAATTATACCCCTCTAAGACCCCCTCGATTATTATTCTTTTTGCGGGGAGGGGGAGGAGCAATTAGGACTTCAGCTATGGAGCCCCCTGACTTCTATGCATTCCCCTGCCGGTACCTGAAACACGGGTCCTGAGATCAGGGCACACGCTCCCTCTGCAAACTCCCTGCGCTGAGTGTAAGTTCCGCAGGGGTCAACGCTCCGGGGCCCCACGTCCGGACAGTCTGCAGAAACCTTGAATTTATTGGCAAAGTCGGGGGGGCTACTCTCAATGTCTCCCTCGGGCGTGGTGAAATCATCGCTCTGGTTCCAGTTGTACGTTCCACACAGACCCCGAACCTTTATATAGGGAGAAAGAGATCATTATAGGCGGCAGAGTAATATGACAGCAGCAAGAAGAGAAGCGGTGGATGACGGAGACCCCCGGACAGAGACGTCACTGATCCGCAAGTGGTGGAACATGGAGACAACATGATCTGAGTGTCCTGCAGAAATCCTGGCACCTCCAGGCTCAGCTGCTGTCACTGAGGTTATTAAAGGTCATCTGAGGAAGGTCACCTTCTCTGCAGTCTCTGCTGTCACCTTCTCTGCAGTCTCTGCTGTCACCTTCTCTGCAGTCTCTCTGCACTCTGCGTCACCTTCTCTGCAGTCTCTGCTGTCACCTTTTCTGCAGTCTCTGCTGTCACCTTCTCTGCAGTCACCTTCTCTGCAGTCTCTGCTGTCACCTTCTCTGCAGTCTCTGCTGTCACCTTTTCTGCAGTCTCTGCTGTCACTTCTCTGCAGTCACCTTCTCTGCAGTCTCTGCTATCGCACCTTTTCTGCAGTCTCTGCTGTCACCTTCTCTGCAGCACTCTCTGCAGTCTCTGCTGTCACCTCATCTCTGCAGTCTCTGCTGTCACCTTCTCTGCAGTCTCTGCTGTCACCTTCTCTGCAGTCTCTGCTGTCACTTCTCTGCAGTCTCTGCAGTCTTCTCTCACCTTCTCTGCAGTCACCTTCTCTGCAGTCTCTGCTGTCACTTTCTCTGCAGTCACTCCGTCACCTTCTCTGCAGTCTCTGCAGTCACCTTCTCTGCAGTCTCTGCTGTCACCTTCTCTGCAGTCACCTTCTTGCTGCCATCTTGATGTTGTCACCTCCCCGCAGTCACCTTCCTGCTGCCATCTCTGATGTTGTCACCCTCCCCGCAGTCACCTTCTCTGCTGCCATCTTTGATGTTGTCACCTCCCGCAGTCACCTTCTCTGCTGCCATCTCTGATGTTGTCACCTCCCGCAGTCACCTTCTGTGCTGCCATCTTGATGTTGTCACCTCCCGCAGTCACCTTCTCTGCTGCCATCTTTGATGTTGTCACCCTCCCCGCAGTCACCTTCTGTGCTGCCATCTTGATGTTGTCACCCTCCCCGCAGTCACCTTCTCTGCTGCAGTCTCTGATGTTGCCACCCTGCCCGCAGTCACCTCTCTGCTGCCATCTTTGATGTTGTCACCTCCCTGCAGTCACCTTCTCTGCTGCAGTCTCTGATGTTGTCACCCTCCCCGCAGTCACCTTCTCTGCTGCCATCTTGATGTTGTCACCCTCCCACAGTCACCTTCTCTGCTGCAGTCTCTGATGTTGCACCCTGCCCGCAGTCACCTTCTGTGCTGCCATCTTTGATGTTGTCACCCTCCCTGCAGTCACCTTCTCTGCTGCAGTCTCTGATGTTGTCACCCTGCCCGCAGTCACCTTCTGTGCTGCCATCTTTGATGTTGTCACTCTCCCCGCAGTCACCTTCTCTGCTGCCATCTCTGATGTTGTCACCCTCCCCGCAGTCACCTTCTGTGCTGCCATCTTTGATGTCACCCTCCCTGAAGTCACCTTCTCTGCTGCCATCTCTGATGTTGTCAACCTCCCCGCAGTCACCTTCTCTGCTGCCATCTTTGATGTCACCCTCCCCACAGTCACCTTCTCTGCTGCCATATTGATGTTGTCACCCCCCCGCAGTCACCTTCTGTGCTGCCATCTTTGATGTTGTCACCCTCCCCTGCAGTCACCTTCTCTGCTGCCATCTTTGATGTTGACACCCTCCCCGCAGTCACCTTCTGTGCTGCCATCTTTGATGTTGACACCCTCCCCGCAGTCACCTTCTGTGCTGCCATCTTTGATGTTGTCACCCTCCCGCAGTCACCTTCTCTGCTGCCATCTTTGATGTCACCCTCCCTGAAGTCACCTTCTCTGCTGCCATCTCTGATGTTGTCACCCTCTCCGCAGTCACCTTCTCTGCTGCCATCTTTGATGTCACCCTCCCCACAGTCACCTTCTCTGCTGCCATATTTGATGTTGTCACCCTGCCCGCAGTCACCTTCTGTGCTGCCATCTTTGATGTTGCACCCTCCCCGCAGTCACCTTCTGTGCTGCCATCTTTGATGTTGTCACCCTCCCTGCAGTCACCTTCTGTGCTGCCATCTTTGATGTTGACACCCTCCCCGCAGTCACCTTCTGTGCTGCCATCTTTGATGTTGTCACCCTCCCTGCAGTCACCTTCTCTGCTGCCATCTTTGATGTCACCCTCCCTGAAGTCACCTTCTCTGCTGCCATCTCTGATGTTGTCACCCTCTCCGCAGTCACCTTCTCTGCTGCCATCTTTGATGTCACCCTCCCCACAGTCACCTTCTCTGCTGCCATATTTGATGTTGTCACCCTGCCCGCAGTCACCTTCTGTGCTACCATCTTTGATGTTGACACCCTCCCGCAGTCACCTTCTGTGCTGCCATCTTTGATGTTGTCACCCTCCCGCAGTCACCTTCTGTGCTCCATCTTTGATGTTGACACCCTCCCCGCAGTCACCTTCTGTGCTGCCATCTTTGATGTTGTCACCCTCCCGCAGTCACCTTCTGTGCTGCCATCTTTATGTTGTCACCCCCCGAGTCACCTTCTGTGCTGCCATCTTTGATGTTGTCACCCTCCCGCAGTCACCTTCTGTGCTGCCATCTTTGATTTGTCACCCTCCCACAGTCACCTTCTCTGCTGCCATCTTTGATGTTCACCCTCCCTGCAGTCACCTTCTGTGCTGCCATCTTTGATGTTGTCACCCTCTCCCACAGTCACCTTCTCTGCTGCCATATTTGATGTTGTCACCCTGCCCGCAGTCACCTTCTTGCTGCATCTTGATGTTGTCACCCTCCCGCAGTCACGTCTTGCTGCCATCGTTGATGTTGTCACCCTGCCCGCAGTCACCTTCTTGCTGCCATCTTTGATGTTGTCACCTCCCCGCAGTCACCTTCTGTGCTGCCATCTTTGATGTTGTCACCCTCCCTGCAGTCACCTTCTCTGCTGCCATCTTTGATGTCACCCTCCCGCAGTCACCTTCTGTGCTGCCATCTTTGATGTGTCACCTCCCTGCAGTCACCTTCTGTGCTGCCATCTTTGATGTTGTCACCCTCTCCGCAGTCACCTTCTCTGCTGCCATCTCTGATGTTGTCACCCTCCCCGCATCACCTTCTCTGCTGCCATCTCTGATGTTGTCACCCTCCCCGCAGTCACCTTCTCTGCTGCCATCTTTGATGTTGTCCACTCCTGCAGTCACTCTGTGTGCCATCTTTGATGTTGTCACCTCTGCAGTCACCTCTGTGCTGCCATCTTTGATGTTGTCACCCTCCCCGCAGTCACCTTCTGTGCTGCCATCTTTGATGTTGTCACCCTCCCTGCAGTCACCTTCTTGCTGCCATCTTTGATGTCACCCTCCCTGCAGTCACCTTCTCTGCTGCCATCTTTGATGTTGTCACCTCCCTGCAGTCACCTTCTGTGCTGCCATCTTTGATGTTGTCACCCTCCCCGCAGTCACCTTCCCCTGTGCTGCCATCTTTGATGTTGTCACCCTCCCGCAGTCACCTTCTGTGCTGCCATCTTTGATGTTGTCACCCTCCCCGCAGTCACCTTCTTGCTGCCATCTTTGATGTTGTCACCCTCCCCGCAGTCACCTTCTTGCTGCCATCTTTGATGTTTCACCCTCCCTGCAGTCACCTTCTGTGCTGCCATCTTGATGTTGTCACCCTCCCCGCAGTCACCTTCTTGCTGCCATCTTTGATGTTGTCACCCTCCCCGCAGTCACCTTCTGTGCTGCATCTTGATGTGTCACCCTCCCCGCAGTCACCTTCTCTGCTGCCATCTTGATGTTGTCACCCTGCCCGCAGTCACCTTCTTGCTGCCATCTTTGATGTTGTCACCCCTCCCCGCAGTCACCTTCTTGCTGCCATCTTTGATGTTGTCACCCTCCCGCAGTCACCTTCTGTGCTGCCATCTTTGATGTTGTCACCCTCCCTGCAGTCACCTTCTGTGCTGCCATCTTTGATGTTGTCACCCTCCCGCAGTCACCTTCTGTGCTGCCATCTTTGATGTTGTCACCCTGCCCGCAGTCACCTTCTGTGCTGCCATCTTTGATGTCACCCTCCCCGCAGTCACCTTCTCTGCTGCCATCTTTGATGTTGTCCACCCTGCCTGCAGTCACCTTCTGTGCTGCCATCTTTGATGTTGTCACCCTCCCCGCAGTCACGGTCTCTGCTGCCTCTTTGATGTTGTCATCCTCCCCGCAGTCCCTTCTGTGCTGCCATCTTTGATGTTGTCACCCTCCCGCAGTCACCTTCTGTGCTGCCATCTTTGATGTTGTCACCCTCCCGCAGTCACCTTCTCTGCTGCCATCTTTGATGTCACCCTCCCTGCAGTCACCTTCTGTGCTGCCATCTCTGATGTTGTCACCCTCTCCACAGTCACCTTCTCTGCTGCCATCTTTGATGTTGTCACCCTCCCCGCAGTCACCTTCTCTGCTGCAGTCTCTGATGTTGTCACCCTCCGCAGTCACGGTCTCTGCTGCCATCGTTGATGTTGTCACCCTGCCCGCAGTCACCTTCTCTGCTGCCATCTTTGATGTTGTCACCCTCCCGCAGTCACCTTCTGTGCTGCATCTTTGATGTTGTCACCCTCCCTGCAGTCCCTTTTCTGCTGCATCTTTGATGTCACCCTCCCTCAGTCACCTTCTGTCTGCCATCTTTGATGTTGTCATCCTCCCTGCATCACCTTCTGTGCTGCCATCTCTGATGTTGTCACCCTCCCCGCCTTCACCTCTCTGCGCCTCTCTGATGTTGTCACCCTCCCCCGCAGTCACCTTCTCTGCTGCCATCTTGATGTTGTCACCCTCCCTGCAGTCACCTTCTGTGCTGCCATCTTGATGTTGTCATCCTCCCTGCAGTCACCTTCTGTGCTGCCATCTTGATGTTGTCACCCTCCCGCAGTCACCTTCTGTGCTGCCATCTTTGATGTTGTCACCCTGCCCGCAGTCACCTTCTGTGCTGCCATCTTTGTGTCACCCTCCCGCAGTCACCTTCTTGCTGCCATCTTTGATGTTGTCACCCTGCCTGCAGTCACCTTCTGTGCTGCCATCTTTGATTTGTCACCTCCCTGCAGTCACCTTCTGTGCTGCCATCTTTGATGTTGTCACCTCCCTGCAGTCACCTTCTTGCTGCCATCTTTGATGTTGTCACCCTCCCGCAGTCACCTTCTCTGCTGCCATCTTTGATGTTGTCACCCTGCCCGCAGTCACCTTCTTGCGCCATCTCTGATGTTGTCACCCTCCCCAGTCACCTTCTTGCTGCCATCTTGATGTTGTCACCCTCCCGCAGTCACCTTCTTGCTGCTCTCTGATGTTGTCACCCTCCCGCAGTCACGTCTCTGCTGCCATCTGATGTTGTCACCCTGCCCGCAGTCACCTTCTCTGCTGCCATCTTTGATGTTGTCACCCTCCCCGCAGTCACCTTCTGTGCTGCATCTTTGATGTTGTCACCTCCCTGCGTCACCTTCTCTGCTGCCATCTTTGATGTCACCCTCCCTGCGTCACCTTCTTGCTGCCTCTTTGATGTTGTCACCTCCGCAGTCACCTCTGTGCTGCCCTTTGATGTGTCACCCTCCCGCAGTCACCTTCCCTGCTGCATCTTGAGTTGTCACCCTCCCGCTCACCTTCTCTGCTGCCATTTGGTTGTCACCCTCCCCAGTCACCTTCTGCTGCCATCTTGATGTGTCCCTCCTGCGTCACCTTTGTCGCATCTTGATGTTGTCATCCTCTGCAGTCACTTCTGTGCGCCATCTTGATGTTGTCACCCCCCGCAGTCCTCGTGTGCATCTGTTTCACCCCCCGCATCACTTCTTGCTGCATTTTGTTCACCCCCGCAGTCACTCTCGGCCACTGATGTCACCGCCTGCAGTCACCTTCTGTGCGCATCTGATGTGCACCTCCCGCAGTCACTTCTGTGCTGCCATTTGTGTCACTCCGCAGTCCCTTGCATCTTTATTGCCCCTGCCCCGTCACTTCTTGCCATTTGTGTTTCACCTCCGCAGTACTTCTTGCTCACTTGGTGTACTCCCTGCGTCCCTTGCTGCCATCTTTGTTTGTCACCCTCCGCAGTCCCTCTGTGTGCATCTTTGTGTTGTTCCTCTGCGTCACCTCTCTGCTCATCTTTGATTTGTCACCCTCCGCAGTCACCTTCTTGTGCATCTTGATGTTGTCACCCTGCCGCGTACCTTCTGTGCGCCTCTTGATGTCACCCCAGTCACTTCTTCTGCATCTTGATGTTGTACCCTGCTGCAGTACCTTCTGTGCTGCCATCTTTGATGTTGTCACCCGCAGTCACCTTCTGTGCTGCATCTTTATGTTGTCACCCTCTCAGTCACCTTCTTGCTGCCATCTTGATGTTGTCACCCTCCGCAGTTACTTCTTGCTGCCATCTTGATGTTGTCACCCTCCCGCAGTTACCTTCTGTGCTGCCATCTTTGTGTTGCACCTGCTAAGCACCTTCTTGCTGCCATCTTTGATGTTGTCACCTGCCGTCACTTCTGTGCTGCCATCTTGATGTGTCACCCTCCGCAGTCCTTCTTGCTGCCATCTTGATGTTGTCACCCCCCCGTCACCTCTTGTGCATTTTGTGTTGTCACCCTCCGCAGTCACCTTCTGTGCTGCCATCTTTGATGTTGTCACCCTGCCCAGTCACCTTCTCTGCTGCCATCTTTGATGTTGTCACCCTGCCTGCAGTCACCTTCTGTGCTGCCATCTTTGATGTTGTCACCCTGCCCGCAGTACCTTCTGTGCTGCCATCTTTGATGTTGTCACCCTCCCCAGTCACCTTCTTGCTGCCATCTTTGATGTTGTCACCCTCCCAGTCACCTTCTGTGCTGCCATCTTTGATGTTGTCACCCTCCCCAGTCACCTTCTCTGCTGCCATCTTTGATGTTGTCACCTCCCTGCATCACCTTCTGTGCTGCCATCTTGATGTTGTCACCCTCCCAGTCACCTCTCTGCGCATCTTGATGTTGTCACCCTCCCGCAGTACCTTCTGTGCGTCTCTGTGTTGTCACCCTCCCCGCAGTCACGTCTCTGCTGCATCTTGATGTTGTCACCCTGCCCGCAGTCACCTTCTTGCTGCCATCTTTGATGTTGTCACCTCCCGCAGTCACCTTCTGTGCTGCCATCTTGATTGTCACCCTCCGCAGTCACCTTCTCTGCTGCCATCTTTGATGTTGTCACCCTCCTGCAGTCACCTTCTGTGCTGCATCTTTGATGTTGTCACCTCCCGCAGTCACCTTCTTGCTGCCATCTTTGATGTTGTCACCCTCCCGCAGTCACCTTCTTGCTGCCATCTTGATGTTGTCACCCTCCCGCAGTCACCTTCTTGCTGCCATCTTGATGTTGTCACCCTCCCGCAGTCACCTTCTCTGCTGCCATCTTTGATGTTGTCACCCTCCCTGCAGTCACCTTCTGTGCTGCCATCTTTGATGTTGTCATCCCTCCCTGCAGTCACCTTCTGTGCTGCCATCTTTGATGTTGTCACCCTCCCCGCAGTCACCTTCTGTGCTGCCATCTTTGATGTTGTCACCCTCCCGCAGTCACTTCTGTGCTGCCATCTTTGATTGTCACCCTCCCGCAGTCACCTTCTCTGCTGCCATCTTTGATGTTGTCACCCTGCCTGCAGTCACCTTCTGTGCTGCCATCTTTGATGTTGTCACCCTCCCTGCAGTCACCTTCTGTGCTGCCATCTTTGATGTTGTCATCCTCCCCGCAGTCACCTTCTGTGCTGCCATCTTTGATGTTGTCACCCTCCCGCAGTCACCTTCTGTGCTGCCATCTTGATGTTGTCACCCTCCCGCAGTCACCTTCTCTGCTGCCATCTTGATGTGTCACCCTCCCGCAGTCACCTTCTGTGCTGCCATCTTTGATGTTGTCACCCTCCCTGCAGTCACCTTCTGTGCTGCCATCTTTGATGTTGTCATCCTCCCCGCAGTCACCTTCTGTGCTGCCATCTTTGATGTTGTCACCCTCCCCGCAGTCACCTTCTGTGCTGCCATCTTTGATGTTGTCACCCTGCCCGCAGTCACCTTCTCTGCTGCCATCTTTGATGTGTCACCCTCCCGCAGTCACCTTCTGTGCTGCCATCTTGATGTTGTCACCTCCCTGCAGTCACCTTCTTGCTGCCATCTTTGATGTTGTCATCCTCCCTGCAGTCACCTTCTGTGCTGCCATCTTTGATGTTGTCATTCCTCCCTGCAGTCACCTTCTGTGCTGCCATCTTTGATGTTGTCACCCTGCCCGCAGTCACCTTCTCTGCTGCCATCTCTGATGTTGTCACCCTCCCCGCATCACCTTCTCTGCTGCCATCTTGATGTTGTCACCCTCCCGCAGTCACCTTCTCTGCTGCCATCTTTGATGTTGTCACCCTCCCTGCAGTCACCTTCTGTGCTGCCATCTTTGATGTTGTCATCCTCCCTGCAGTCACCTTCTGTGCTGCCATCTTTGATGTTGTCACCCTCCCCGCAGTCACCTTCTGTCTGCCATCTTTGATGTTGTCACCCTGCCTGCAGTCACCTTCTGTGCTGCCATCTTTGATGTTGTCACCCTCTCCACAGTCACCTTCTCTGCTGCCATCTTTGATGTTGTCACCCTGCCCTGCAGTCACCTTCTGTGCTGCCATCTTTGATGTTGTCACCTCCCGCAGTCACCTTCTGTGCTGCCATCTTTGATGTTGTCACCTCCTGCAGTCACCTTCTGTGCTGCCATCTTTGATGTTGTCATCCTCCCTGCAGTCACCTTCTGTGCTGCCATCTTTGATGTTGTCACCCTGCCTGCAGTCACCTTCTCTGCTGCCATCTTTGATGTTGTCACCCTGCCCTGCAGTCACCTTCTGTGCTGCCATCTTTGATGTTGTCACCCTGCCCTGCAGTACACCTTCTGTGCTGCCATCTTTGATGTTGTCACCCTGCCTACAGTCACCTTCTGTGCTGCCATCTTTGATGTGTATCTCAACCCTGCGCCTTTGAGTTCACCTTCTTGTGCTGCCATCTTTGATGTTGTCACCCTGCCCGCAGTTACCTTCTGTGCTGCCATCTTTGATGTTGTCATCCTCCCTGCAGACACCTTCTGTGCTGCCATCTTTGATGTTGTCACCCTGCCTGCAGTCACCTTCTGTGCTGCCATCTTTGATGTTGTCACCCTGCCTGCAGTCACCTTCTGTGCTGCCATCTTTGATGTTGTCACCTCCTGCAGTCACCTTCTGTGCTGCCATCTTGATGTTGTCACTCCTCTGCAGACACCTTCTGTGCTGCCATCTTTGATGTTGTCACCCTGCCTACAGTCACCTTCTGTGCTGCCATCTTTGATGTTGTCACCCTGCCTGCAGTCACCTTCTGTGCTGCCATCTTTGATGTTGTCATCCTCCCTGCAGACACCTTCTGTGCTGCCATCTTTGATGTTGTCACCCTGCCTACAGTCACCTTCTTGCTGCCATCTTTGATGTTGTCACCCTGCCTACAGTCACCTTCTGTGCTGCCATCTTTGATGTTGTCACCCTGCCCGCAGTCACCTTCTGTGCTGCCATCTTTGATGTTGTCACCCTGCCTGCAGTCACCTTCTGTGCTGCCATCTTTGATGTTGTCACCCTCCCTGCAGTCACCTTCTGTGCTGCCATCTTTGATGTTGTCACCCTGCCCGCAGTCACCTTCTGTGCTGCCATCTTGATGTTGTCATCCTCCCTGCAGTCACCTTCTCTGCTGCCATCTTTGATGTTGTCATCCTCCCTGCAGACACCTTCTGTGCTGCCATCTTTGATGTCATCCTCCCTGCAGTCACCTTCTGTGCTGCCATCTTTGATGTTGTCACCCTGCCTACAGTCACCTTCTCTGCTGCCATCTTTGATGTTGTCACCCTCCCTGCTGCTCTTGTCACTCAGTGATATGATACCATTATTCACATCTCCCATCATTTACTCTATTTTTTCTGAAATGAGATGTGGAACTGTACAAGATGAAGGGGTCCACAGTGCTCCCCCCGGGCGCGTACACCCTCCTGATAACCGGCAAGCATCACCTTATGGGAAAATGTCGGCTGCAGATTGATGTAAACCGATGGAAACTCCATGTTCCAGATAACGTGAGCCCCGAACGTCTGTAGAAGGAGGAGGGAGGACGAGACACGTCTGATGGAGACATCAGGGCTGAGGAACGGCAGAGCCACCACATGTCCTCCCACTGTGGGGTAAACTGTGGGAGAGGATGAGAGTTACACCCAGGACACACAGAGGATGGGGGCTACACCAGGGTACACAGAGGATGGAGGTTACACCCAGGGCACACAGAGGACAGGGGTTACACCTAGGGCACACAGAGGACAGGGGTTACACCCAGGGCACACAGAGGACAGGTTAAACCCAGGACACAGAGAGGATGGGGGCTACACCCGGGACACAAAGAGGACAGGGATTACACCCAGGGCACACAGAGGATGGGGGGCTACACCTGTGACACAAGGAGGATGGGGGTCACATATGGGACACACAGAGGACAGGTTACACCCAGGGCACACAGAGGACAGGGGTTACACCTAGGGCACACAGAGGACAGGGGTTACATCCAGGGCACACAGAGGACAGGTTACACCCAGGACACAGAGAGGATGGGGGCTACACCCGGGACACAAAGAGGACAGGGATTACACCCAGGGCACACAGAGGATGGAGGGCTACACCTGTGACACAAGGAGGATGGGGGTCACATATGGGACACACAGAGGACAGGTTACACCCAGGGCACACAGAGGACAGGGGTTACACCCAGGGCACACAGAGGACAGGTTAAACCCAGGACACAGAGAGGATGGGGGGCTACACCCGGGACACAAAGAGGACAGGGATTACACCCAGGGCACACAGAGGATGGGGGGCTACACCTGTGACACAAGGAGGATGGGGGTCACATATGGGACACACAGAGGACAGGTTACACCCAGGGCACACAGAGGACAGCGGTTACACCTAGGGCACACAGAGGACAGGGGTTACATCCAGGGCACACAGAGGACAGGTTACACCCAGGACACAGAGAGGATGGGGGCTACACCCGGGACACAAAGAGGACAGGGATTACACCCAGGGCACACAGAGGATGGGGGGCTACACCTGTGACACAAGGAGGATGGGGGTCACATATGGGACACACAGAGGACAGGTTACACCCAGGGCACACAGAGGACAGGGGTTACATCCAGGGCACACAGAGGACAGGTTACACCCAGGACACAGAGAGGATGGGGGCTACACCCAGGACACAAAGAGGACAGGTTACACCTAGGGCACACAGAGGACAGGGATTACACCCAGGACACAAAGAGGACAGGGATTACACCCAGGACACAGAGAGGACAGGGATTACACCCAGGACACAAAGAGGACAGGTTACACCCAGGACACAAAGAGGATGGGGGCTACACCCAGGACACAAAGAGGATGGGGGCTACACCCAGGACACAAAGAGGACAGGTTACCCTAGGGCACACAGAGGACAGGGATTACACCCAGGACACAAAGAGGATGGGGGGCTACACCCAGGACACAAAGAGGACAGGGATTACACCCAGGGCACACAGAGGATGGGGAGCTACACCCGGGACACAAAGAAGATGGGGGTCACATATGGGACACACAGAGGATGGGGAGCTACACCCGGGACACAAAGAAGATGGGGGTCACATATGGGACACACAGAGGACAGGTTACACCCAGGGCACACAGAGGACAGGGGTTACACCTAGGGCACACAGAGGACAGGGGTTACACCCGGGACACAAAGAGGACAGGGGTTACATCCAGGACACAAAGAGTACGAGGGGTTACACCCAGGACACAAAGAGGACGAGGGGGCTACACCCGGGACACAAAGAGGACGGAGGGGCTACACCGGGGACACAAAGAGGATGGGGGTCACACATGCGACACACAGATGACGGGGGTTACACCCAGGGCACACAGAGGACAGGGGTTACACCCAGGGCACACAGAGGATGGGGGTTACACCCAGGGCACACAGAGGATGGGGCTACACCCGTGACACAAAGAGTACAGGGGTTACAACCAGGACACACAGAGGACAGGTTACACCCGGGACATAAAGAGGACGGGGGGCTACACCCGAGACACAAAGAGGATGGGGGTCACACATGGGACACACAGAGGACAGGTTACACCCAGGGCACACAGAGGACAGGGGTTATACCCAGGGCACACAGAGGACAGGGGTTACAACCAGGACACACAGATTACAGGGGTTACAACCAGGACACACAGAGTACAGGGGTTACACCCAGGACACAAAGAGGATGGGGGGCTACACCCGGGACACACAGAGGATGGGGGTCATACATGGGACACACAGATGATGGGGGTTACACCCAGGACACACAGAGAACAGGTTACACCTAGGACACAAAGAGGACGGGGGGGCTACACCCGGGACACAAAGAGGACATGGGTCACTCCCGGGACACACAGAGGATGGGGGTCACACATGGGACACACAAATGACGGGGGTTACACCCAGGGCACAAAGAGGACGGGGAGGCTACACCCGGGACACTAAGAGGACATGGGTCACTCCCGGGACACACAGAGGATGGGGGTCACACATGGGACACACAAATGACGGGGGTTACACCCAGGGCACAAAGAGGACGGGGGGGCTACACCCGGGACACAAAGAGGACATGGGTCACTCCTGGGACACAAAGAGGATGGGGGTCACACATGGGACACACAGATGACGGGGGTTACGCCCAGGACACAAAGAGGACGGGGGGGCTACACCCGGGACACAAAGAGGACATGGGTCACTCCCGGGACACACAGAAGATGGGGGTCACACATGGGACACACAGAGGACAGGGATTACACCCAGGACACACAGAGGACAAGTTACACAGAAGACAGGAGCCACACAGAGGATAAGTTACACCCGGGGCACATAGAGGACATGGTTTACACAGAGGATGGGGGTTACACTTGGGACACACAGAGGACAGGGGTTGCTAAAAGACGAGGTTTACACTCGGGGCACAAAGCGAATGGGGATCACTCCCGGGACACACAGAGGAAAAGGTTTACATATGGGACACACAGAGAATGGAGGTTACACCCGGGACACAGATAGGATGGGAGGTTACACCTGGGACACACAGAGGGCAGGGGTTACATCCGAGGCACAGAGAGGATGAGGATTACACAGAGGATGGGGGTTACACAGAGGACGGGGGTTACACCCAGGACACACAGAGGACGGAGGTTACACAGAGAATGGGGGTTACATAGAGGACGGGGGTTACACCCAGGACACATAGAGGACAGGGGTTACACAGAGGACGAGGGTTACACAGAGGACGAGATTTACACCCGGGGCACAGAGAGGATGAGGTTTACACCCGGGACACACAAAGCATGAGGTTTACACCTGGGGCACAGAGAAGACGAGGTTTACATCCGGAACACACAGAGGATGGAGGTTACACCCAGGACACACACAGGGGTTGCACAGAGGACGAGGTTTACATTCGGGACACAAAGAGAATGGGTATCACACCCGGGACACACAAAGGACGAGGTTTACACACGGGACACACAGAGGACGGAGTTTACACCCATGGCACAGATAGGATGGGAGGTTACACCTAGTACACACAGAGGACGGGGGTTACACCCAGGGCACAGAGAGGACGAGGATTACAGAGGATAGGGGTTACACAGAGGACGGGGGTTACACCCAGGACACACACAGAGGATGGAGGTTACACAGAGGAAGGGGGATAGAGAGAGGACAGGGGTTACACCCAGAACAAACAGAGGACAGGGGTTACACAGAGGATGAGGGTTACACAGAGGACAAGGTTTACACCTGGGGCACAGAGAGGACAATGTTTACACCCAAAACACACAGAGGACGGAGTTTACACCCATGGCACAGATAGGATGGGAGGTTACACCTAGGACACACAGAGGACGGGGTTACACCCAGGACACACACAGAGGACGGAGGTTACACAGAGGAAGGGGGATAGAGAGAGGACAGGGGTTACACCCAGAACAAACAGAGGACAGGGGTTACACAGAGGACAAGGTTTACACCCGGGGCACAGAGAGGACGAGGATTACAGAGGATAGGGGTTACACAGAGAACGGGGGTTACACCCAGGACACACACAGAGGATGGAGGTTACACAGAGGAAGGGGGATAGAGAGAGGACAGGGGTTACACCCAGAACAAACAGAGGACAGGGGTTACACAGAGGACAAGGTTTACACCCGGGGCACAGAGAGGACAATGTTTACACCCAAAACACACAGGACGGCGGTTAAACCCGGGGCACAGAGATGACGAGGTTTACACCCGGCGCACAGAGAGGACAAGGTTTACACCTGGGACACACAGAGGATGGAGGTTACATCCGGGGCACAGAGAGGACGAAGGTTACAGAGGTTTCACCTGGGGCACAAAGAGGACGAGGTTTAAACCTGGGACACACAGAGGACGGAGGTTACACCCGGGGCACAGAGAAGACAAGGGTTACACAGAGGATGGGGGTTGTACAGAGGACGGGTGCTACACCCAGGACACACGGAGGACGGAGGTTACACAGAGGATGGAGGTTACATAGAGGAAGGGGGTCACACCCAGGACACACAGAAGACGGAGGCTACACAGAGGATGGGGGTTACTTAGAGGATGGGGGTCACACCCAAGACACACAGAGGACAGAGGTTACACGGAAGAAGGGGGTTACATAGAGGATGGGGGTTCCACCCAGGACACAGAGAGGAAGAGCTTTACACCCGGTACACACAGAGGACGGAGGCAACACCCGGGACACACAGAGGAAGGAGATTACACCCGGGACACAGAGAGGACATGGTCTACATTCGGGAGACACAGAGGACAGGGGTTTAACAGAGGACAAGTGTTACACATTCACAAAGGGCACAGGTGATGAAGTGCATACGCCATACGGCACATTTGTCCTAAGGGATACCTGATGCTCTGAGTCTGACAGATGTCTTGTGGACAGTTATGGTGACGGCTTGGAGACAACCGACAGACCCCCGACTGCCGCAGTCCTCGTTCTCTATGGAGATGAGCAGTTTTCCATCCACATAATCCTGCAGGAAAAGTGGGAAACGGAAGAACATGGGAGGACACATGTGACCGGACACCTGCACAACCAGACAAACATGAGAGTCCTAACCTGGACCAGGACATATTCACACGAGCCATGAAAGGAAAACCTCCTGTGATCGAAAGTTGCATAGTGCTGATCTCCCACTACCGAGCACTCTGCTGCACACCGGTCCTGAGTGCACCGCCAACGTCCACCGCCACATGTGCTGTAGTGAGGAAGTCAAGAAGTCAGCACAGACCTGCCCGACGTTGAGTCTGGAGATGTTTGGTGCGGACGGCAGAGAGGGCTCACCATTGGTTACACCTCTGCTTGATGACCTCCCCCGCGGAATATCGCTGTCTGCGGTGGTAACATGGACATTCCTCCTCCCGGACACAGTGCCCATCCTCCAAGTACAGGCCTGACGGACACTCACAGCCACTGACACACTCGTCCCGGCACTGACCATCTTCATAGCTGCCTACCGAGGCGCAGCTGGCCGGACAAGCAGACACACAGTCTGAGTACTGCTTGCCCATCAGACATCTCTTTTCTGGAGGAGAGACCACCGTAAAATCAAGTGGGGGCATCATCCCACCGCAATCACTGATACTCAAAAAGCATCACAGAAATAAAGCATTTACCACCATCCGGACACAATACTAATGCCCAGCAGGACGTAGCCGTCCCAGGATAATGGCGGGGGTAGCACAGGGTAGATGCTGATGTACTGCATGATACAGCCCAGGATAAAGGAGGGGGAATATGAATATATATATTGTATTATTATAGCGCCATTTATTCCTTGGCGCTTTTACATGTGAGGAGGGGTGTACATAATAAATACAAGTACAGTAATCTTACACAATACAAGTCACGACTGGTCCAGGAGGAGAGAGGACCCTGCCCGCGAGGGCTCACAGTCTACAAGTGTATATACTGTATATATATATATACAGTCACCGCCTGGTCCAGGAGGAGAGAGGACCCTGCCCGCGAGGACTCACAATCTACAAGTGTATATACTGTATATATATATATACAGTCACCGCCTGGTCCAGGAGGAGAGAGGACCCTGCCCGCGAGGGCTCACAGTCTACAAGTGTATATACTGTATATATATATATACAGTCACCGCCTGGTCCAGGAGGAGAGAGGACCCTGCCCGCGAGGGCTCACAGTCTACAAGTGTATATACTGTATTATATATATATATATATATACAGTCACCGCCTGGTCCAGGAGGAGGGACCCTGCCCGCGAGGGCTCACAGTCTACAAGTGTATATACTGTATATATATATATACAGTCACCGCCTGGTCCAGGAGGAGAGAGGACCCTGCCCGCGAGGCTCACAGTCTACAAGTGTATATACTGTATTATATATATATACAGTCACCGCCTGGTCCAGGAGGAGAGAGGACCCTGCCCGCGAGGGCTCACAGTCTACAAGTGTATATACTGTATAATATATATATACAGTCACCGCCTGGTCCAGGAGGAGAGAGGACCCTGCCCGCGAGGGCTCACAGACTACAAGTATATATATATATATATATATACAGTCACCGCCTGGTCCAGGAGGAGAGAGGACCCTGCCCGCGAGGGCTCACAGTCTACAAGGGATGGGTGAGGATACAGTAGGTGAGGGTAGAGCTGGTCATGCGGTGGTTCAGTAGACTGATGATCACTGCAGGTTGTAGGCTTGTCGGAAGAGGTCGGTCTTCAGGTTCTTTTTGAAGGTTTCCATGGTAGGCGAGAGTCTGATGTGTCGTGGTAGAGAGTTCCAGAGTAGGGGGGAAGCACAGGAGAAATCTTGTATGTGATTGTGGGAAGAGGAGATAAGAGGGGAGGAGAGAAGATCTTGTGAGGATCGGAGGTTGCGTGCGGGTAAGCACCGGGAGACGAGGTCACAGATTTATGGAGGACACAGGTTGTGGATGGCTTTGTATGTCATGATTAGGGTTTTGAACTGGAGTCTTTGGGTAATGGGGAGCCAGTGCAGGGATTGACAGAGGGGAGAGGCCGGGGAATAGCGGGGGGACAGGTGAATTAGTCGGGCAGCAGAGTTTAGAATAGATTGAGGGATGCGAGAGTGTTAGAGGGGAGGTCACAGAGCAGGAGGTTGCAGTAGTTGAGGCGGGAGATGATGAGGGCATGGACTAGGGTTTTTACAGATTCTTGGTTGAGGAATGTACGGATACGTGAGATATTTTTGAGTTGAAGTCAGCAGGAGATGGAGAGGGCTTGGATATGTGGTTTGAAAGAGAGATCAGTGTCAAGGATTACCCCGAGGCAGCGAGCTTGTGGGACTGGAGAGAGTGGGCAGTCATTTACTTTAATGGATAGGTCTGCTGGGGGGTCGACTGAGATGGGGGAAAGATGATGAATTCTGTTTTGTTCATATTAAAGTTTTAGAAATCTAGCAGAGAAGGATGAAATAGCGGACAGACATTGAGGGATTCTGTTTAGTAGGGAGGTGATGTCTGGTCCAGAGATGTAGATCTGTGTCATCAGCATAGAAGGTGATATTCAAAGCCGTGAGATTCTATGAGCTGTCCGAGGCCGAAGGTGTAGATGGAGAAGAGCAGGGGCCCTAGGACTGAACCTTGCAGGACTCCGACTTATAGGGGGCGAGGTGAGGAGGTGATGTGTGAGTGGGAGACCTGAATGTTCGGTTGTTAGGTATAAGTGAACAAGATAGGGCCAAGTCTGTGATACCAAGAGATGAGAGGGTCTGTAGTAGTAATAGGAATGATCCACTGTGTCAAAGGCAGAGGACAGGTCCAGGAGGAGGAGGACAGAGTAATATAGAAGGTGGAGGACAGGTCCAGGAGGAGGAGGACAGAGTAATAAAGAAGGCGGAGGACAGGTCCAGGAGGAGGAGGACAGAGTAATATAGAAGGCGGAGGACAGGTCCAGGAGGAGCACAGAATATATATATAAATATAGGCTGAACTGGATGGACAAATGTCTTTTTTCGGCCTTGCTAACTATGTAACTATAAATATTATATATATGTATAAACAAATGTAAATATTAAATAAAGATAACACTAGTAATCACAAAATGCAGGTTAATAATGAAGGTCTTAATTATTAAAGGAAAAAGAAATCCAAACCTACAGGGTCCTGTGTGAGAAAGTGATTGCCCCTTAAACCTAACAGCTGGTTGGATCACTCTTAGCAGCAAGAACTGCAATCAAGCGTTTGTGATAACTTGCAATGAGTCTTTTACGTCGCTCTGGAGGAATTTTGGCCACTCATCTGTGCAGAATTGTTGTAATTCAGCCCCATTGGAGGTTTCTGAGCACGAACCGATTTTTAAAGGTCTTGTCACTGCATCTCAATCTGATTAAGGTCAGGACTTTGACTAGTCAATCCAAATGTCTTAATATTGTTTTTGTAAGCAATTCATACATGGACTTGCTGATGTGCTTTGGATCATTGTCCTGCTGCATAACCCGAGTGAGCTTCAGCTTGAGGTCAAGAACAGATGGCCGGACATTCTCCTTCAAGATATTTTAGTAGAAGCAGAATTCATAGTTCCATTTACCACAGCAAGTCTTTCAGGTCCTGAAGTAGCAAAACAGCCCCAGACCATCATACTACCACCACCATATTTTACTGTTGGTATGATGTTCCTATTCTGAAATGCTGTTACTTCTATGCCAAAAGTAATAGGACATACACTGTCATTTACCGTGAAAGAGATGAGCCAGAAGACAGCAGTGTCTGATTTTTCCTACTCGTGCACTGATTAGAAGCTTTTCAACTTCATATTAAACAGTGTAAATTTCTTTTAGCAGTGCAGGGGTTAATCTGCTCAGTTGAGAGCTCCTGGAAGCTTTCCTGCATTAAGGCTCTCAGCTCAGGTTTTGAGTGTGTGATAATTCCCTTTCTTCTCCTACTTTGGTTTAACCTTATCCTCCACTCCCCAGTTTATTCCTCTGTTATATGTATGGGTATATTTGTATGTTTGGTATTTTTTGTTACCCGTTTGTATTACCTTGTTAGTCTGGTTGGTGTATTATGGTACACTACTACTCCCTGGGTGGGGGAAGGGTACAGACTGAGGTCAGAATCAGGAGCTTAGGCAAGGTATGTGGCCCCCGTGTCTTCACCATCAGAAGTATCCAGGGAACAGGGCGAGCTAGGAATCCCCTAGCATTAGGGATAGGAAAGGAGCCCCTGGTCCCCAGGCAGCTGACAACAAAGTCATGATATTAGCTCTGACTGAAACCATTTTTTGATCCTTTATGGATCCTATCACTGCTCTGACAGGGCAGCTGCAACAGCTCAGCCTGCAGGTGGCCGATCTATGCAGTATCATTTTGCAGCACCCTAACACATCAGGTTTGAGGACCATGACTCCCAGGCAACCCTTAGTGGAGCCCAAGATTGCTTTGCCTGACAGGTTCCCTGGGGAGTGTGCCAAGTTTGTTGCTTACAGGGAGATTTGTAAGCTATACTTCAGGTTATGTCCTTGTTCCTTAAGGGGAATTTTTTCTGATGCTGTGTCACATATATGTGGCGCCCCTGAGGGTCCAGTCGCCACAGAGGTACTGCACCTCAACCAGAGGTGTGGTATCCCCCTCTCAGGTAAGGAGGGAGCACTACCCAGGACTCTATCACTCGCACCCAACACACACTAGTTCAGTCAGGGTACCTGGGCGTACCCTTAGGGAGGATGGCCTCATCTCAGGCTAGGTAGGAAAGGGTCTTGGGTGTGGGTGGAGAAAGTAGGAAGAGGGGGAGGAGCTTAGAGAGCGGGAAGAACAGGGTGGTTGGTCTGAGGAGATCGCAGGAGAAGGAGTGCAGCAGAGAAGCTGCAGAGAGAGAATAGAGAGGGGAGTCTGAAGGAAGCTCCAGAGAGGACAGAAGGGGTCCTAGGGACACAGAGAGTGCTGAAGTCACCAATGGGGCCCGAATCCAGTAGTGGAGGGACCAGGTCGCAGTAGGGGAACCGGCCCCCAAAAGGACTGCAATACTCAGCTGGCAAGCCAGAGGCAGGGGCATCTGTAGGTGCCCCAGCCACATCCACAATTAATCACCGAAAAGGCAGCTATATAAGAGCAAGGGGACGCAGAGGACGTCGCCCGATAAGGTCCGCGGCTGCTGGCTTGGAACACTGTTTGTGATGGTGCTGGGCAGGAAGGGCGGAAAGCCAGCGCAGTGAGACGGCCAGGAGAGGAACACATTGAAGGGAGTCCTGGAAAGGTGTATCCTGATGTACCTGGGAGTTTGCTGGACCTCTCACCTGGAGGACACGGCACCAAGAGACATCTGTGTACACAAGAACTGTGAGTAAAACGTTGGAAACGGCACCGTGCTGTGTCCTCTGAATCACTCCTGCGCCACCTGTCCTGCACCACACTCACCACCATCACCTTTAACATCCTAACTGCCCTGGGACACAGCTCTACCCATGGAGAGCTTAAGCACCTTTGCTGCCCTATCATCATCCCAGAGGATCTGCATTGCAGCATCGGTCCCCTGACTGAATACCACGGGTGGCATCACGAACACTTTATTACAAACTTTATATTATCCCCTTTTCATCATCACACCCCTTTTATTGGATGCCCAGGGCCACGGACTGGGTCACCGCTGCCGTGACACTTCCACTTTAACCCCTTTATTCCATCTGACATACTATTCCGTCCATGTGCCCTGGGACTTAATTTCCAAGGACGGAATAGTACGTCATATGCGATCAGCTGCGCTCCTGGGGGAAGCGCAGCTGATCGCGGCCGTGTGTCAGCCAATTATCACAGCTGACACCCGGCACTATGTGCCAGGAGCGGTCACGGACCGCTCCCAGCAAATTAACCCCCGGCACACTGCGATCAAAGATGATCGCAGTGTTCCGGCGGTACAGCGAAGCATCGCGCAGGGAGGGGGCTCCCTGCGTGCTTCCCTGAGAACCTCAGAATAGCGCGATGTGATCGCGCTGTTCTGAGGGCTTCCTCCCTGCAGGACCCCGGATCCAAGATGGCCACGGGGTCCTTCCGGGTCCTGCAGGGAGGCGACTTCCTCAGTGCCTGCTGAGAGCAGGCGCTGAGAAAGCCTGCTGCAGTGCCTGTGAGATCGTCGATCTGACAGAGTGCAGTGCACAGTGTCAGATCGGCGATCTGACCTTATACGTGATGTCCCACCCTGGGACAAAGTAAAAAAGTTAAAAAAAATAAAAATAACATGTGTAAAAAAAAAAAACCTAACTAAAGAAAAAAAAAATCCCCAATAAATTAATTTCTTCATGTAAATAAAAAAAAAACAATAAAAGTACACATTTTTAGTATCGCCGCGTCCGTAACGACCCGCCCTATAAACCTGTCCCATTAGTTAACCCCTTTAGTGAACACCTTAAAAAAAAAGGCAAAAAAACAATGATTTATCATCATACCGCCGAACAAAAAGTGGAATAACACTCGATCAAAAAGACGGATATAAATAAACATGGTACCGCTGAAAATGTCATCTTGTCCGGCAAAAAACGAGCCGCCATACAGCATCATCAGCTGTGATGAAGGAACAGCCACCATCTTGGATATTGGCCTGGCCCAGCTGCCATTTTGTCTGAATTCACAGAGCCACAGGCAGCTAACTGCTCCAAAACCCCATGGCCTGTAGGCATATAAGACAACAGGGTTTAGTCTCCACTGTGAATAATAAGGTCTTTAGTATGCTAAGTAGATCAGGCCCAAAACAGGATTTACTGCTCCAATTTTAAATAGCAAGGTCTGTTAGTATGATAATGAGATAAAGCCAAAACAAGACTTCAAAGCTTTAGTACGGAGCCACACCAGCATGGGGCCTGGAGGTGCCTGGGTGCTTCAATTAGATTATACCTGTCAGCTAGACAGTGAAAACACATCCATTGTCTCTCCCAGCCACTACGACTCTGTTCCAGGATTATGAATTATGAGCACGCCTTTCGAGGTACAGGCTCATGAAAAATATCTGCGTAATCCTGCGGACCTCGGGCATCTGACAGTGCGACTCCCGAGTCGGTGATGGCTCGAGTACCTGAGATATAGGAATTGGGTCACCGTGGAGGGCCAAACTGGCCATATTTGATCTCCACGCGACAGGCAAAACAAACTGCATCCACTGGTCCTTTCGTGTTGACCCATCGCCGGGAAAGTTAACCCCTTTCTTAATATTGGGATAAATTCTGCAGGGGGCTAAGGGGGGAGATTATTAGCCACCCCTGACACCCAGGGGGGGGCCAGCAGGTTTTGAACTGTGGCGGATGGCAGATCTATCTATTCTCACAGAGAAAAAGACGATGAGATCTAAGAAGGAACAAGGGGCAGATCTGCCAAGGGGCAGGGGACACGTTTTGGGGACTGCCGGCAATAAGATTCGACCTGTGGATCGCAGGCTCCCGGCGTCCACATGCAACCCCAGCCTGGTAAATTGACCCCTAGCTAAACTTCTAAACCTTTCACCCTTTTTGTTTATTTTATTGATGAAAAAACCCTGTAATTCCTTGATGCTTACTGGATATTTTTGAAATTTTTAGTGCGCCCTTAAGGCAATTAAACTATAAAATTAATTTTGGGCTGATGCTTTTTTTGATCCGAATCTTGATACCCAGTGGGTTTTAAAGGGCATGCTCCCGGCGGCCATTTGCGTACAGTTCCCTTACTGACCTGAGAGACAAAGGGGGCGCCGGAGAAGCTGTGACTGTGTAATTTTATCACATTGGTGAGTGGGAAACCGGGTTTCCTACATCAGCAAAAAATAAAAAAAGTTATAGTCGCAAATAAAACGATGCAAAAATAAATTTAATTTTTTTTTAAACGTTTTTTTTTATTAAACGCCAAAACAAAAAAAATGTAAAAAGAGGGATCGCTGTAATCGACTGACCCAAAGAATAAAAAATGCTTTTTCAAAAATTTCAACCGCGGAACAATATAAAAACCCCCCCCCCCCCAAAAAAAAATTATGAATTGCTGGTTTTTGTTCTTCGGCCCCCCAAAATTGTAATAAAAAA
>JARQOD010000006.1:299506-395444 GCA_033576555.1 Oophaga sylvatica
TGGCAGAGTGCCCAGCCCAACCCAGACCAATGGCCAACATGATGATGGTGAGAAGCCAAAACATCCGCCACTATTGGAAGAGTGCCCAGCCCAACCTGATCCAATGGCAAACATGATGATGGTGAGAAGCCCAGAGATCCATCAGCAATGGAAGAGTGCCCAGCTCAACCCGGACCAATGGCAAACATGATGATGGTGATAAGCCAAGAGATCCACCAGTAATGGCCAAGTGCCCAGCTCAACCCGGACCAATGACCAACCTTGTTGATGGTGAGAAACCCAGAGATCCACCAGCAGTGGTAGAGTGCCCAGCCCAACCCGGACCAATGGCAAACATGATGATGGTGAGAAGCCCAGAGATTCACCAGCAATGGAAGAGTGCCCAGCCCAACCCCGACAAATGGCAAACATGATGATGGTGGGAAGCTCAGAAATCCACCAGCAATGGCAGAGTGCCCAACCCAACCCAGACCAATGGCCAATATGATGATGGTGAGAAGCCCAGAGATCCACCACCATAGAATCATAGAAGAGTGCCCAACTGTCACGCTGTCTAGCAGATATATATATAAATAATGTCAGTAATCTATCAAGTGGGACAACATTCTATATAACATATAAATAGGTAACATTAACATGTATATATAGCATAGTATTACCTGACATAATATCCTGTGGGTCAATACTGAATCCTTTTCACTCTGTCTCTGGCTAGAGGTGGACCGGGGTCTATGCTGACCCTAAACTGGGGTCCTGACTAGTCCCTCTACCTGGAGGTACTGTTAATGGTACAGAGGTCCAGGCCGCCAGCGTAAACCCTGTCTCCTATAAATCCCTGACCACTGTAATCTAGTCCTTAGAAGGACCCTGATTACCACCATAGGGAATGGACAGGTAAAGGTTAACAAACAGTAAAGACAAACGCGACAGACAGGGGATAAAGTAAATACTGTCTTGCATACAACATTTAAACACAGAGGGAACACCAAAGGTCTAGGAGATAAACTATAAGCAAGGAGAGGAGAAACAACAAAGGAGCTCTTAGCTTAAGTCTTCTCAGAACCGATCCTATCTGCAGTCTGTATGAATGCTTTCACCGGCATCTAACACACAGACTGGCAGGAATATAAAGGAAGCTAATTAGTACATAATAAAAAGCAGCCGGGCGAGGCTGGACCTAGTCTTAGCAAAGAGCTAGGTAAAATTAACTCCCTCACTACCAAACACAAAGTAACAGCAACTCAGCTGCGAGAAGTCAGAATGTGCAATCGCGACGATCCTCGTGGCGATGCACCCATGACAGTACCCCCCCTTCTACGAGGGGCCTCCGGACCCTCAGGGCCAGGTCTGCCCGGGTAAGTTGTGTGGAAGGTCCGAACCAATCGATCTGCGTTAACCTCCGACGCAGGGACCCAAGTCCTCTCCTCAGGACCATACCCCTTCCAATGAACCAGGTACTGAAGGGACCGACGATTCAGACGTGAGTCAATGATCTTCAACACCTGAAACTCCAAGCTACCATTGACCACCACCGGAGGAGGAGGCAGAGGCGACGGTTATAACTGGCGCCACGTACCTTTTAAGCAACGATTTGTGGAACAAATTTGTGGATTTTAAACATAGGAGGGAGGTCCAGACGAGATAAACTATAAGCAAGGAGAGGAGAAACAACAAAGGAGCTTCTTAGCTTAAGTCTTCTCAGAACCGATCCTATCTGCAGTCTGTATGAATGCTTTCACCGGCATCTAACACACAGACTGGCAGGAATATAAAGGAAGCTAATTAGTACATAATAAAAAGCAGCCGGGCGAGGCTGGACCTAGTCTTAGCAAAGAGCTAGGTAAAATTAACTCCCTCACTACCAAACACAAAGTAACAGCAACTCAGCTGCGAGAAGTCAGAATGTGCAATCGCGACGATCCTCGTGGCGATGCACCCATGACACCAACCCAACCCAGACCAATGGCAAACATGATGATGGTGAGAAGCCCAGAGATCCACCAGTAATGGAAGAGTGCCCAGCCCAAACCGGACCAATGACAAACATGATGATGGTGAGAAACCCGGAAATTCACCAGTATGTTAGAGTGCCCAGCCCAACCCGGACCAATGGCAAACATGATGATGGTGAGAAACCCGGAGATCCACCAGCAATGGAAGAGTGCCCAGCCCAACCCGGACCAATGGCAAACATAATGATGGTGGGAAGCCCAGAAATCCACCAGCAATGGCAGAGTGCCCAGCCCAACCCAGACCAATGGCCAACATGATGATGGTGAGAAGCCAAAACATCCACCACTATTTGAAGAGTGCCCAGCCCAACCTGATCCAATGGAAAACATGATGATGGTGAGAAGCCAGAGATCCATCAGCAATGGAAGAGTGCCCAGCTCAACCTGGACCAATGGCAAACATGATGATGGTGAGAAGCCAGAGATCCACCAGTAATGGCAGAGTGCCCAGCTCAACCCGGACCAATGACCAACCTTGTTGATGGTGAGAAACCCAGAGATCCACCAGTAGTGGTATGGTGCCTAGCCCAATCCAGACCAATGGCAAAAATGATGATGGTGAGAAGCCCAAAGATCCACCACTAATGGCAGAGTGCCCAGCCTAACCCAAACCAATGGCAAACACGATGATGGTGAGAAGTCCAGAGATCCACCAGTAATGGCAGAGTGCCCAGCCCAATTCGGACCAATGGCAAACATGATGATGGTGAGAAACCCAGAGATACACCAGCAATGGCAGAGTGCCCAGCCCAACGGCAAACATGATGATGGTGAAAAGCCCAGAGATTCACCAGTAATAGCAGAATGCCAGCCCAACTTGGACTAATGGCAAACATGTTGATGGTGAGAAGCCCAGAGACCCACCAGTAATGGCAGAGTGCCCAGCCCAACCTGGACCAATGGCAAACAAGATGATTGTGAGAAGCCAGAGACCCACCAGTAATGGCAGAGTGCCCAGCCCACCCCAGACCAATGGCAAGCATGATGATGGTGAGAAGCCCAGAGATTCACCAGTAATGGCAGAGTGCCCAGCCCAACCAGGACCAATGGCAAACATGATAATGGTGAAAAGCCCAGAGATTCACCAGTAATGGCAGAATGCCAGCCCAACCTGGACTAATGGCAAACATGGTGATGGTGAGAAGCCCAGAGACCCACCAGTAATGGCAGAGTGCCCAACCCAACCTGGACCAATGGCAAACAAGATGATGGTGAGAAGCCCAGAGATCCACTTGTAATGGCAGAGTGCCCAGCCCACCCCAGACCAATGGCAAACATGATGATGGTGAGAAGCCCAGAGATTCACCAGTAATGGCAGAGTGCCCTGAATAGCATGAACCAGGAGCATTTAGAGTGATCCTACAATCAGTGGCACAGTCATATTGGTGGGCACCATATAATTACTTTGATGGCCTTACCTTGTGGTGACAGTGACTGAAGGGGGCAATTAAGAGCTTTCTGCACATAGATTCTGCCTCCGCCCTGATTGAGTCTTGTCCAGGAAGTTCACAGCTGTGGCCGAACTCAGGAACATCAGGACACGTCTGCTGCTCCGAGGCAGAAAGAGAGAAGTCAGGAGGCCTCAGTATAAGAACAGCCACCATCATTCACAAAACATCTCCGATCGAACCACCATCATTTATACAACACCTCCCATCATCCACACTGCACTTTCTGGAGGTATGTATTTTCTACACTCACCCAGCTGTGGATGTCCTGGATCTTCCAGGAGTTCCCAAACATGGCAGCATTCAGAGACACCGCACCCCCGGCCATGGTGAAGTCATCTAAGAGGAGACATTGATAGTGAGGGTCCCAGTTCCCCCCCAGCAGCTGCACACAGTCCCTACAGGTACCCACCTTCTGGGTTCTCATTGTAGGTCCCACATAGTCCACTGGTTCTGCCCTGGAGGTCGGAGTTCACTGTCACATAAATGTCGTGTGTGCCATCGAACTTCACCCTGACTCCCAGACCACTCTCTATGAAGACGAAGTCTCCAAGCCAGAGGATGCTGATACCTGACGTGATAGGTCGTGGATATTTACTTACCCCACATACCTCATACCACCCCCAACAATAGACCAAGTGCAAGAAGGACAAAACCCATTGTATCCATGACACCGAGTAAATGGCCGAACTCTGCTTCATTCAGAGAAGTGGCCACCGGTAACCAAATCAGAATCTATCAGCAGCAACAAGATCCATCAGCTCTGCTGAGGGCATCAAGTACCATATGCTGACAGATATACGATCCATCAACAACAATAAGATCCATTACCGGATATTAGACACCAGTCATCAATGCAGACACAACAATACGGCGTCCTGCGGACATCCCAAGAAGCTCCAAAGACTCACCATTCTGCAGATGGGGGTCTCCGTCTGGTACCACAATCTCATTCACAGTCACTGACCGCCCCTTCACCATAACATGATCCAACCCAAAGATCATCTTCAGAACCTGGAGGCCAACAGATCAGATGATGAGAAACTGCAGATGTTCAGGTAAGTGCACGATCCACAGCAGAACAAAGGACACTTGCTCACTGCTGGATCAGCGCAGGACTGTGAACCTCCATACCTTGTGACAGACTCCGACTCCGCTGCACGGCTCCCCAGATACAAACAAGGCCCAGTTGGCATCAGAAGAGGACGCCAGGTTATACATACACTGCCCATGGAAGTTATAATGTCTCCCATCAAATGTCCGATAATGGAAGCCACCCCATGTGACGCAAGTGGAGAAAGGTCTGTGCAAGGGCCCACCGATCAGAGCAGTGGAGAGATATGGCCTCATCAGGAAGGGGGACGGCAGATCTGCAGAAAATTAGAAGATACAACACCCCAATATTACATCACAGATATAATTCATCTATTACTACTGACAATCCAGCTGTATATCCTGTGTGAGAGGTTGTCAGGAGGTGGGCAGCATGGTGGCTCAGTGGATAGCACTGCAGCCTTGCAGCGCTGGAATCCTGGGTTCAAGTCCCACCAAGGACAACATCTGCAAGGAGTTTGTATGTTCTCCCCGTGTTTGCGTGGGTTTCCTCCGGGTGCTCCGGTTTCCTCCCACACTCCAAAAACATACTGATAGGGAATCTAGATTGTGAGCCCCATCAGGGGACAGTGACAACAATGTGTGCAAACTGTAAAGCGCTGCGGAATATGTTAGCGCTATATAAAAATAAAGATTATTATTATTGTCAGCCCCGCTCACTGCCACTGACATGACTGAGTAGTGAAAGGTTTAGC
The DNA here is from genome assembly GCA_033576555.1 of Oophaga sylvatica. Taxonomy (NCBI): domain Eukaryota; kingdom Metazoa; phylum Chordata; class Amphibia; order Anura; family Dendrobatidae; genus Oophaga; species Oophaga sylvatica. Next base: position 304,775 of record JARQOD010000006.1, read on the forward strand.
TCTCACCAGTGGGCGACATGTAGGAGCAGCTAAAGCAGAGCTCAGAGGTGACATTACTCCAGCTGTGACTCCAGGAGTGAAGGCAGCATTCAACCATAGTCATGAGGGTCACATTATGGGGGACCTCGATATCCTGACAATTCCAGTTGGAGAAACAGAGGCCCAAGAATCCTTTTCCTAAAAAAGAAAATAGATGAGTTGAACAGAAGAAATTGAAAAAAGTCAAAATCCAAACACCAAGCATCACAAATCCAATCTCAAGTTCCCAGCTGCAAGGGTAGTATATCCAGCACAGAGCGTCCAACACCAAGTGTCCAGCAATGACCAAAGAGCTTCCAGCAGTGTCCAACACGGAGCCGAGCATCCAGCAAGAACCAATTAGCATCCAGCAGTGTCCAACACGGAGCAGAGCATCCAGCAAGAACCAAAGAGCATCCAGCAGTGTCCAGCACCGAGCACAAAGAGTCCAATGCCAAGCATCCAGCAATGACCAAGGAGCATCCAGCAGTTTTCAACATGGAGCAGAGCATTCAGCATTGACCAAAGAGCATCCAGTGTTATGTTTCGGTAGCTGAGGAGAAATTGCAAAAAATAGCCAAAGTAGCAATACACCAGAGAAATTGGAAACTATTGGATTGCAGAACCCTAAACTAACGCCACACTAGAAGTAGCCGTGGAGCGTACCTACAGTGATCCTAGACGCCTCGTCACAGCCGGAGAGATAACTACACCTAAAGGCAGAAAGATGAAAGCTATCTGCCCCGTAGCAGAACCCCCAAAGAAATAGGAAGCCCCCAAACATGTAATGGCGGTTAGACAAGAAGAAAATACGGACACAGACAGAAAATAGAATGAGCAAACGCTGGGGCCCAATCTGTCTAGATAGAAAAGTATAGGAAAGAATTCTGACTGCAACCCAAAAAAACCCTGACAAAAATACCAACACTTCTGATTAACAAAAAACCTGAGATCACATGATCTCTACCACCTAAATCAGATCTCTGGTGTAACACACAGCAATTCAGCAAACAAAAAGTGACAAAGGAACAGAGCAAAAGCGCAAATACAAAATGAGCTCAATTGCAGCGCCAGGCCCCCAAAAGGAGACCAGGCTGAAGTCCACTGCAAGCAGCAAACCAGCAAAGAAAATCCAACCAGAGGAAAAAAAACAGCAAATCACTTATCTGAATGAGAGCAGGTATGCAAGCTGTGCTCCAAGCAAGACAGGAAGAACAATTGATTACCGGCAAGGCTGAAGGGAGTTCAGGTCACTTATATCAGACCATTCAGAGCCATCTGAAGGCCATTCGGCAATTAGTTCATTACCCTCAGCAACCACCGGAGGGAGCTCCAGCTCAGAAGTCGCCTCCAGATTATTAACAACAGTACCCCCCCTTGAGGAGGGGTCACCGAACCCTCACCTGTGCAACCAGGCCGATCAGGATGAGCTCGATGATAGGCACGGATAAGGCTCCCAGCATGGATGTCCGAAGCAAACACCCAAGAATTGTCCTCCTGACCATAACCTCTCCACTTAACCAAATACTGGAGTTTCCGTCTAGCAAAACGAAAATCCAATATTTTCTCAACCACATACTCCAAATAGCCCTCAACCAAAACAGGGTTGGGAGGCGCAGCCATAGGAACCACTGGCTCGACAAACCTCTTCAATAAGGACTTGTGGAACACGTTATGGATCTTAAATGTCCTTGGAAGAAGCAAATGGAAGGAAACCGGATTAATAATTTCCATGATCTTATAAGGTCGAATGAACCTTGGATTAAATTTTGGAGATGCAACTTTCATAGGGATATTTCTTGAGGACAACCAGACCAAGTCCCCTACTTTAAAACGAGGACCATCTGTCCTATGTTGGTTGGCAAACCGCTGGGCCTTCTCCTGAGAGAGAGACAACCTTTCCACTACCTGGTCCCAAATTTGCTGCATACGCTCCACAATAGAGTCAACCCCCGGACAGACAGAAGCCTCTGCCTGTCCTGAAGAAAATCGAGGGTGAAACCCAGAATTGCAGAAAAATGGAGACATCAAGGTGGCAGAGCTAGCCCTATTATTAAAAGCAAACTCAGCCAAAGGCAAAAAAGAACCCAGTCATCTTGATCAGCAGACACAAAACATCTCAAATAAGTCTCCAAGGTCTGGTTTGTTCTCTCGATTTGTCCATTGGTCTGAGGGTGAAATGCAGAGGAGAAAGATAACTGAACACCCAGTTTAGAACAAAATGTCCTCCAAAACCTGGAAACAAACTGGACTCCTCTGTCAGACACAATGTTCTCCGGAATGCCATGTAACCGAACCACGTGCTGAAAGAACAAAGGCAACAGTTCGGAGGAGGAAGGCAACTTAGGTAATGGCACAAGATGTATCATCTTGGAAAACCTATCACAGATTACCCAGATAACGGTCATTCTCTAAGAGACAGGAAGGTCGGAAATAAAATCCATAGTAATATGGGTCCATGGCCTCTTGGGTACAGGTAATGGCATTAACAAACTACTAGAACGAGAGCAAGGCTTGGAACGAGAGCAAGTCCCACAGGACTGCACAAAGTCCCTGACGTCACGAGACAAAGTAGGCCACCAAAAGGACTGACTCACCAAGTCTCTGGTACCAAAAATCCCGGGATGACCAGCCAACGCGAAACAATGAATCTCAGACATCACACTCTTCTTCCACTGGTCTGGGACAAACAATTTCCCAACAGGGCAGCGCTCAGGTTTATCCTCCTGACACCCCTCCAGAGCCAGTCTCAAATTGGGCGAGATGGTGGAAAGAACTACACCCTCTTTCAAAATAACAGCAGGATCAGATAACTCAGGAGAATCCACAAAGAAACTCCTCGAGAGGGCATCCGCCTTAACATTCTTAGTGCCCAGAAAAAAAGAAACCACAAAATTAAAACGTGTGAAAAACAAGGCCCACCTGGCCTGTCTAGGATTAAGTCGCTTGGCTGATTCGAGATAAACCAGGTTCTTATGGTCCGTGAGGACCACCACTTGATGTTTGGCACCTTCCAGCCAATGTCTCCACTCTTCAAAGGCCCACTTCATGGCCAATAACTCCCGATTACCCACGTCATAATTACATTCAGTTGGAGAAAATTTTCGAGAGAAAAAGGCACAAGGGTTACTCTTAGAGGTCTCTGGATCCCTTTGGGACAAAACGGCACCTGTCCCAATCTCAGAGGCATCAACCTCCACCTGAAACGGCAGAGAAACATCAGGCTGCCGTAGAACAGGAGCAGAAATGAATCTCTGCTTAAGTTCCTGAAACGCAGAAACTGCCTCAGGAGGCCAATTCATCACATCGGAACCCTTTTTGGTCAAATCAGTCAATGGTTTAACAATACTGGAGAAATTACCAATAAATTTACGATAAAAATTGGCAAACCCAAAAATCTCTAAAGAGCCTTCAAAGAAGCAGGTTGGACCCAATCACAGATGGCCTGAACCTTGACCGGGTCCATTTCAATAACAGACGGAGACAAAATGAATCCCAGAAATGAGACCTTCTGTACGCCAAAAAGACACTTTGATCCCTTCACATACAGTACATTCTCTCTCAAAATCTGGAACACAGTCCGAACATGTTTCACATTAGAGTCCCATTCGTTGGAAAAAATCAAGATAACATCCAAATAAACGATCAGAAATTTATCCACAAAATCCCTGAAAATATAAATTATTGAAGGATTCATGAAGGATTGGAAAACGGAAGGGGCATTAGTAAGCCCAAAAGGCATCACTAGGTACTCAAAATGCCCCTCTGGGGTATTAAACGCCGTCTTCCATTCATCCCCGTGCTTAATGCGAATAAGGTTATACACCCCCCTGAGGTCAAGCTTGGTAAACCAACTAGCACTTTTCACTCTGGAAAATAGGTCAGAAATCAAAGGTAACGGATATTGATATTTAACAGTGATCTTATCCAGGAGGCGATAATCAATACACGGCCATCCTTTTTGGCCACAAAGAAAAAAATGGTGCCCAAGGGTGAGGATGATGGTCTGATATGACCCTTCTCCAATGACTTCTTGATATAAGATCGCATAGCATCGTGTTCAGGTACAGATAAATTAAAAAGGCTACCTTTAGGAAATTTACCACCAGGCATTAACTCAATAGCGCAGTCATAGCTCCTGTGAGGAGGCAAAGATGCAGATTTACTCTCACTAAACACATCAGAAAAATAAGTAAAAAAGTCAGGGACATCCTGAGACTGGGGAGAGGCAGAAAAAACAGGAGTGTCAGTATTAACACATTGGCAGCCCCAACTGGTCACAGACACAGATTTCCAATCCTGAGTAGAAAACTGGGGTTTATTCTCTGCCAGAGGGGTAGAATCAATGCCCAGCAAAGGAATAGACTTCCGTAGGGGTATCATGGGAAACCACAACGTTTGGCAAAGTCAAAATCCATCAGGTTAATAGCTGCTCCTGAATCAACAAAATCCTGAGCAGAAAATGTGGACAGGGAGCAAATCAGGGTAACAGTCAACAGAAATTTAGTCTGAACACTACCCAAGACAACTGAGCGCGCAAAACGTCTTCCTCACTTAGGGCAGACTGAAATAGCATGAGAGGCATCACCACAGTAGAAACATAACCCATTGCGCTTACGAAACTCATGACGCTGAGCCCCAGAAGTCACTCCATCACACTGTATGGGCTCAGGAGCTGGCTCACAAGGCAACACTATCTCACGCATACCTCTGCGCTCACGCAAACGTCTGTCAATTTGAATAGCCAAAGACATAGAATCATTGAGACCAGAGGGAGCAGGGAATCCCACCATAAAGTCCTTTACATTTTCTGACAGACCCTTCGAAAAAGGGCTGCCAAAGCATCATCATTCCATTTGGTCAGGACTGCCCACTTTCAAAATTTCTGACAGTACAGCTCAGCGTCTTCACGACCCTGATTTAATGCCAAGGTCTTTTCAGCTTGATCAGTGACATTAGGTTCATCGTACAACAACCCCAGAGCCTGAAAAAATACATCAATATCATTCAAAACAGGATCCCCAGGAGTCAGGGAAAAAGCCCAATCCTGAGGATCGCCGCGCAGGAGAGAGATGACAATTTGAACCTGCTGTGCTGCGTTCCCTGAGGACTTAGGCTTTAAGGCAAAAAAAAACGTACAGTTATTTTTGAAATTCAGAAATTTAGATCGATCCCCCCAAAATAAATCTGGTATGGGGATCCTAGGTTCCACAACCGGCAACCTAGCAAGATAGGTAGCAATGCTCTGAACCTCAGTGGCAAGCTGATCCACACGGCCAGACAACTGTGCAAACTCCATTGAGAGAAAAAAAAATTCCTCCTCAGCACCCAGAGAAAAAGAGGGGGAAAAAAATACAACAAACAGAGAAAGAAAAAAAAAATTCTGACAACTCCCTTTTTTTTTCTTTTTCCTTTTTACTATTTTTCCCTTCTGTGAGTACCATATAATTTTCAGTGTGGCCGGTAATACTGTTATGTTTCGGTAGCTGAGGAGAAATTGCAAAAAATAGCCAAAGTAGCAATACACCAAAGAGGTTGGAAACTATTGGATTGCAGTACCCTAAACTAACGCCACACTAGAAGTAGCCGTGGAGCGTACCTACGGTGATCCTAGACGCCTCGTCACAGCCGGATAGATAACTACACCTAAAGGCAGAAAGATGAAGCTATCTGCCCCGTAGCAGATCTCTGGTGTAACACACAGCAATTCAGCAATTCAGCAAACAAAAAGTGACAAAGGAACAGAGCAAAAGTGCAAATACAAAATGAGCACAATTGCAACGCCAGACCCCCCAAAAGGGGACCAGGCTGAAGTCCACTGCAAGCAGCAAACCAGCAAAGAAAATCCAACCAGAGGAAAAAAAACAGCAAATCACTTATCTGAATGAGAGCAGGTATGCAAGCTGAGCTCCAAGCAAGACAGGAAGAACAATTGATTACCGGCAAGGCTGAAGGGAGTTCAGGTCACTTATATCAGACCATTCAGAGCCAGCTGAAGGCCATTCGGCAATTAGTTCATTACCCTCAGCAACCACCGGAGGGAGCTCAAGCTCAGAAGTCGCCTCCAGATTATTCACAACAATCCAGCAGTGTCCAACACTGAGCACAAAGAGTCCAATGCCAAGCATCCAGCAATGATCAAAGAGCATCCATCAGTGTCCAACATGGAGCAGAGCATCCAGCAATGACCAAAGAGCATCCAGCAGTGTCCAACACTGAGCACAAAGAGTCCAATGCCAAGCATCCAGCAATGATCAAAGAGCATCCAGCAGTGTCCAACACGGAGCGTAGCATCCAGCAATGACCAAAGAGCATCAAGCAGTGTCCAACACGGAGCCGAGCATCCAACAAGGACCAAAGAGCATCCAGCAGTGTCCAACACGGAGCGTAGCATCCAGCAATGACCAAAGAGCATCAAGCAGTGTCCAACACGGAGCCGAGCATCCAACAAGGACCAAAGAGCATCAAGCAGTGTCCAACACCGAGCCGAGCATCCAACAAGAACCAAAGAGCATCCAGCAGTGTCCAACACGGAGCTGAGCATCCAGCAAGAACCAAAGAGCATCCAGCAGTGTCCAACACCGAGCACAATGAGTTCAATGTCAAGCATCCAGCAATGACCAAGGAGCATCCAGCAGTGCTCACCATGGAGCAGAGCATTCAGCATCGACCAAAGAGCATCCAGCAGTGTCCAACACCGAGCACAATGAGTCCAATGTCAAGCATCCAGCAATGACCAAGGAGCATCCAGCAGTGCTCAACATGGAGCAGAGCATTCAGCATCGACCAAAGAGCATCCAGCAGTGTCCAACACTGAGCACAAAGAGTCCAATGCCAAGCATTCAGCAATGATCAAAGAGCATCCATCAGTGTCCAACACGGAGTAGAGCATCCAGCAGTGTCCAACACGGAGCGTAGCATCCAGCAATGACCAAAGTGCATCCAGCAGTGTCCAACACAGAGCAGAGCATCCAGCAAGAACCAAAGCACATCCAGCAAGAACCAAAGAGCATCCAGAAGTGTCAAACACCGAGCACAAAGAGTCCAATGCCAAGCATCCAGCAACAACCAAAGAGCATCCAGCAGTGTCCAACACGGAACGGAGCATCCAGCAACAACCAAAGAGCATCCAGCAGTGTCTAACACCGAGCACAAAGAGTCCAATGCCAAGCATTCAGCATGAACCAAAGAGCTTCCAGAAAAGTGTTCAACACTGACCAAGGAGATTCCACCACCCAACATCCAGTAACGACAGTAGAGTGTTCAGTAAAGTGTCCAACACTAAGCACAGAGCGTCCAACACTGAGCACAGGGTGTCCAACACTGAGCACAGAGTGTCCAACACTGAGCACAGAGTGTCCAACACTGAGCACAAAGCGTCCAACACTGAGAAAAGAGCGTCCAACACTGAGCACAGAGCGTCCAACACTGAGCACAGAGCGTCCAACACTGAGCACAGAGCGTCCAACACTGAGCACAGAGTGTCCAACACTGAGCTCAGAGAGTCCAACACTGAGCACAGAGCTTCCAACACTGAGCACAGAGCGTCCAACACTTAGCACAGAGAGTTCAACACTGAGCACAGAGCATCCAACACTGAGAACAGAGCATCCAACACTGAGCACAGAGAGTCCAACACTGAGAACAGAGCATCCAACACTGAGAACAAAGAGTCCAACACTGAGCACAGAGTGTCCAACACTGAGCACAGAGTGTCCAACACTGAGCACAGAGTGTCCAACACTGAGAACAGAGCATCCAACACTGAGCACAGAGAGTCCAACACTGAGAACAGAGCATCCAACACTGAGCACAGAGCGTCCAACACTGAGCACAGAGCGTCCAACACTGAGCACAGAGTGTCCAACACTGAGCACAGAGTGTCCAACACTGAGCTCAGAGAGTCCAACACTGAGCACAGAGCTTCCAACACTGAGCACAGAGCGTCCAACACTTAGCACAGAGAGTTCAACACTGAGCACAGAGCATCCAACACTGAGAACAGAGCATCCAACACTGAGCACAGAGAGTCCAACACTGAGAACAGAGCATCCAACACTGAGCACAGAGCGTCCAACACTGAGAACAGAGAGTCCAACACTGAGAACAAAGAGTCCAACACTGAGCACAGAGTGTCCAACACTGAGCACAGAGTGTCCAACACTGAGCACAGAGCTTCCAACACTGAGCACAGAGTGTCCAACACTGAGAACAGAGAGTCCAACACTGAGCACAGAGTGTCCAACACTGAGCACAGAGAGTCCAACACTGAGCACAGAGCTTCCAACACTGAGCACAGAGCTTCCAACACTGAGCACAGAGCGTCCAACACTTAGCACAGAGAGTTCAACACTGAGCACAGAGCATCCAACACTGAGAACAGAGCATCCAACACTGAGCACAGAGAGTCCAACACTGAGAACAGAGCATCCAACACTGAGCACAGAGCGTCCAACACTGAGAACAGAGAGTCCAACACTGAGAACAAAGAGTCCAACACTGAGCACAGAGTGTCCAACACTGAGCACAGAGTGTCCAACACTGAGCACAGAGCTTCCAACTGAGCACAGAGTGTCAACACTAGACAGAGAGTCCAACACTGAGCACAGAGTTCAACACTGGCACAGAGAGTCCAACACTGAGCACAGAGTTCCAACACTGAGCACAGAGCGTCCAACACTGAGCACAGAGTTCCAACACTGAGACAGAGCGTCCAACACTTAGCACAGAGAGTTCAACACTGAGAACAGAGCATCCAACACTGAGCACAGAGGTCCAACACTGAGAACAGAGCATCCAACACTGAGAACAAGAGGTCCAACACTGAGAACAGAGGAGTCCAACACTGAGAACAAAGGTCCAACACTGAGCACAGAGTGTCCAACACTGAGCACAGAGTGTCCAACACTGAGCACAGAGTGTCCAACACTGAGCACAGAGTGTCCAACACTGAGCACAGAGTGTCCAACACTGAGCACAGAGTGTCCAACACTGACAGAGTCCACATGAGCAGGTCCAACACTGAGCACAGAGAGTCCAACACTGAGTACAGAGCTCCAACACTGAGCACAGAGTCCAACACTGAGCACGAGTGTCCAACACTGAGCACAGAGCTTCCAACACTGAGACAGAGTGTCCAACACTGAGCACAGAGTCCAACACTGAGCACAGAGTGTCCAACACTGAGCACAGAGAGTCCAACACTGAGCACAGAGTTCCAACACTGAGCACAGAGTGTCCAACACTGAGCACAGAGGTCCAACACTGAGCACAGAGTGTCCAACACTGAGCACAGAGATCCAACACTGAGCACAGAGGTCCAACACTGAGCACAGAGTGTCCAACACTGAGCACAGAGTGTCCAACACTGAGCACAGAAGTCCAACACTGAGCACAGAGTGTCCAACACTGAGCACAGAGTGTCCAACACTGAGCACAGAGTTCCAACACTGAGCACAGAGTGTCCAACACTGAGCACAGAGAGTCCAACACTGAGCACAGAGTGTCCAACACTGAGCACAGAGTGTCCAACACTGAGCACAGAGAGTCCAACACTGAGCACAGAGTGTCCAACACTGAGCACAGAGTGTCCAACACTGAGCACAGAGATCCAACACTGAGCACAGAGTGTCCAACACTGAGCACAGAGAGTCCAACACTGAGCACAGAGAGTCCAACACTGAGCACAGAGTGTCCAACACTGAGCACAGAGCGTCCAACACTGAGCACAGAGCATCCAACACTGAGCACAGAGCATCCAACACTGAGCACAGAGAGTCCAACACTGAGCACAGAGTGTCCAACACTGAGCACAGAGTGTCCAACACTGAGCACAGAGCTTCCAACACTGAGCACAGAGTGTCCAACACTGAGCACAGAGAGTCCAACACTGAGCACAGAGTGTCCAACACTGAGCACAGAGTGTCCAACACTGAGCACAGAGAGTCCAACACTGAGCACAGAGTGTCCAACACTGAGCACAGAGTGTCCAACACTGAGCACAGAGCATCCAACACTGAGCACAGAGTGTCCAACACTGAGCACAGAGAGTCCAACACTGAGCACAGAGAGTCCAACACTGAGCACAGAGTGTCCAACACTGAGCACAGAGCGTCCAACACTGAGCACAGAGCATCCAACACTGAGCACAGAGAGTCCAACACTGAGCACAGAGTGTCCAACACTGAGCACAGAGTGTCCAACACTGAGCACAGAGTGTCCAACACTGAGCACAGAATGTCCAACACTGAGAACAGAGAGTCCAACACTGAGCACAGAGTGTCCAACACTGAGCACAGAGAGTCCAACACTGAGCACAGAGTGTCCAACACTGAGCACAGAGCTTCCAACACTGAGCACAGAGTGTCCAACACTGAGCACAGAGTGTCCAACACTGAGCACAGAGTGTCCAACACTGAGCACAGAGTGTCCAACACTGAGCACAGAGTGTCCAACACTGAGTACAGAGCTTCCAACACTGAGCACAGAGTCCAACACTTAGCACCGAGAGTCCAACACTGAGAACAGAGCGTCCTACACTGAGAACAAAGAGTCCAACACTGAGCACAGTGTCCAACACTGAGCACAGAGCTTCCAACACTGAGCACAGAATGTCCAACACTGAGCACAGAGCTTCCAACACTGAGCACAGAGTGTCCAACACTGAGAACAGAGAGTCCAACACTGAGCACAGAGTGTCCAACACTGAGCACAGAGAGTCCAACACTGAGCACAGAGTGTCCAACACTGAGCACAGAGTGTCCAACACTGAGCACAGAGCATCCAACACTGAGCACAGAGAGTCCAACACTGAGCACAGAGTGTCCAACACTGAGCACAGAGTGTCCAACACTGAGCACAGAGCTTCCAACACTGAGCACAGAGTGTCCAACACTGAGCACAGAGAGTCCAACACTGAGCACAGAGTGTCCAACACTGAGCACAGAGTGTCCAACACTGAGCACAGAGAGTCCAACACTGAGCACAGAGTGTCCAACACTGAGCACAGAGTGTCCAACACTGAGCACAGAGCATCCAACACTGAGCACAGAGTGTCCAACACTGAGCACAGAGAGTCCAACACTGAGCACAGAGAGTCCAACACTGAGCACAGAGTGTCCAACACTGAGCACAGAGCGTCCAACACTGAGCACAGAGCATCCAACACTGAGCACAGAGAGTCCAACACTGAGCACAGAGTGTCCAACACTGAGCACAGAGTGTCCAACACTGAGCACAGAGTGTCCAACACTGAGCACAGAATGTCCAACACTGAGAACAGAGAGTCCAACACTGAGCACAGAGTGTCCAACACTGAGCACAGAGAGTCCAACACTGAGCACAGAGTGTCCAACACTGAGCACAGAGCTTCCAACACTGAGCACAGAGTGTCCAACACTGAGCACAGAGAGTCCAACACTGAGCACCGAGAGTCCAACACTGAGCACCGAGAGTCCAACACTGAGAACAGAGCGTCCTACACTGAGAACAGAGCGCCCAACACTGATCGTCTAGCCTTGAGCATACAATACTGAACCATCAAGCACAGATTGTTGACCAAATATCCAGCTCCAGGTATCAGCCACTAACATCTAGCCTTGAGTCCCCAGCACTGAGTACCAAGCAATGAGCATCCAGCACCAAGTGCCATCCCTTAGTGTGTAAACCAGAGTGCCCAACACCAATCATCTAATCTCATATATTCAGCCCTTGAGTGCTCAACACAGAGCATCGTACATCCAGCACTCACCCACAAACATGCTCCCTAATGACATACCTTGTGTGCAGTCCTCACCAGTCCAGCCCTCGCAGCACTCCTGTATTTTCCGGTTCCCAACAGCTCGTCTGGTGGACTGTGGCCTAGGATAGGAGCAGAGCAATGATATATACACATATAATATATATGGGTGTAGGGCAATATGCTGACCAGCAGCACAGCCCCCAACCACCAGAGGAGGGCACAGTGGAACTACACAATGAGTGAGGGGCGAGGTACATAGGAGGCGCCGCCCGTATGGGGGGTCACAAGATACTAACCTGTATATAAAACACATGCTGGTGTCTCCATGCGCTACATCTCCTCCATATTGGAGCCTCATCTTCTCCTGGTCCAGTCTCCAGCCTTCCATGTTGTACTGATACAGGCTATGACATGGCACTTCCTGCTCCCTCCGGGGGTGACTACCTCCTCCTCCATCACCTGTACTGTGCGCTCACACCATCGCCTGTCAGCCAGGACATAGTACAGAAGAAGGTCAATCTACTGAGTTGTAACATTACCGACATATATGATATGTTATATACAGAGGTTAATCATTATAATGAACCATCGATTGCAGAATCATCCGATCTCATCATTGTGAATGGTGGGGGATGAAGAGAAATAATAAAGTATCATATATACAGTCATGGCCAAAAGTTTTGAGAATGACACAAATCTTATATTTTCACATGATCTGCTGTCCTCTGGTTTTTTTGTGTGTTTGACAGATGTTTTTATCACAGACAGAACTATAATAATTACAAACATATGAGTAATAAAAGCTTATATTGACAGTTAGAATGAGTTAATGCAGCAAGTCAATATTTGCAGTGTTGACCCTTCTTCTTCAGGACCTCTGCAATTCTCCCTGGCATGCTCTCAATCAACTTCTGGACCAAATCCTGACTGATAGCAGTCCATTCTTGCACAATCAATGCTTTCATTTTGTCAGAATTTTTCGGTTTTTGTTTGTCCACCCGTCTCTTGATGATTGACCACAAGTTCTCAATGGGATTAAGATCTGGGGAGTTTCCAGGCCATGGACCCAAAATCTCTATGTTTTGTTCCCTGAGCCATTTAGTTATCACCTTTGCTTTATGGCAAGGTGATCCATCATGCTGGAAAAGGCATTGTTGATCGCCAAACTGCTCTTGGAGGGTTGGGAGAAGTTGCTCTTGGAGGACATTCTGGTACCATACTTTATTCATGGCTGTGTTTTTAGGCAAGACTGTGAGAGAGCCGATTCCCTTGGCTGAGAAGCAACCCCACACATGAATTGTTTCAGGATGCTTAACAGTTGGCATGAGACAAGACTGGTGGTAAAGCTCACCTTGTCTTCTCCGAATGAGGCGTTTTAATGATGTCCCAAACAATCGAAAAGGGGATTCATCAGAGAAAATAACTTTACCCCAGTCCTCAGCAGTCCACTGCCTGTACCTTTTGCAGAATATCAGTCTGTCCATGATGTTTTTTCTGGAGAGAAGTGGCTTCTTTGCTGCCCTTCTTGAGACCAGGCCTTGCTCCAAGAGTCTCCGCCTCACAGTGCGTGCAGATGCACTCACACCTGCCTGCTGCCATTCCTGAGCAAGCTCTGCACTGCTGGTAGCCCAATCCCGCAGCTGAAACACTTTTAAGAGATGGTCCTGGCGCTTGCTGGTCTTTCTTGGGCGCCCTGGAGCCTTTTTGGCAACAATGGAACCTCTCTCCTTGAAGTTCTTGATGATGTGATAGATTGTTGACTGAGGTGCAATCTTTCTAGCTGCGATACTCTTCCCTGTTAGGCCATTTTTGTGTATTGCAATGATGACTGCACGTGTTTCTTTAGAGATAACCATGGTTAACAGAAGAGAAACAATGATGCCAAGCACCAGCCTCCTCTTAAAGTGTCCAGTGGTGTCATTCTTACTTAATCATGACAGATTGATCTCCAGCAATGTCCTCATCAACACCCACACCTGTGTTAATGGAGCAATCACTGAAAAGAGGTTAGCTGGTCCTTTTAAGGCAGGGCTGCAATGATGTTGAAATGTGTTTTGGGGGATAAAGTTCATTTTCTAGCCAAATATTGACTTTGCAAGTAATTGCTGTTAAGCTGATCACTCTTTATAACATTCTGGAGTATATGCAAATTGCCATTAGAAAAAGTGAAGCAGTAGACTTTGTAAAAATTAATATTTGTGTCATTCTCAAAACTTTTGGCCATGACTGTAGAGCCCTTTATGGTGTGGGTATATAAATATGTTGTTCCACTGTGATATATCTTCAGCCCATCTAGAGGTTGGAGCCTACTGGTCGCCCAATGCTAAGAGCCTACTGATCGCCCAATGCTAAGAGCCTACTGATCGCCCAATGCTCAGAGCCTACTGATCGCCCAATGCTAAGAGCCTACTGATTGGCCAATGCTCAGAACCTACTGATCGCTCAATGCTCAGAGCCTACTGATCACTCAATGCTCGAAACCTACTGATTGCCCAATGCTCAGAACCTACTGATCGCCCAATGCTAAGAGCCTACTGATCGCCCAATGCTCAGAACCTACTGATCGCCCAATGCCAAGAGCCTACTGATCACCCAATGCTTAGAACCTACTGATCGCCTAATGCTAAAAGCCTAGTGATCACTAAATACGCAGAACCTAGTGATCGCCCAATGTTAAGAGCCTACTGATCACACAATGGTAAGAGCCAACTGATCACCCAATGCTAAGAGCCAACTGATCGCCCAATGCTCAGAACCTACTGATCGCGAAAGGCTCAGAGCCTACTGATCGCCCAATCCTTGGAGCCTACTGATCGCCCAATATGTAGAACCTAATGATCGCCCAATGTGCAGAGCCTACTGATCGCCCAATGCTCAGAATCTACTGATCGCCCAATGTTACGAGCCTACAGACCACCCAATGGTAAGAGCCAACTGATCGCCCAATGCTCAGAACCTACTGATCGCGAAAGGCTCAGAGCCTACTGATCGCCCAATCCTTGGAGCCTACTGATCGCCCAATATGTAGAACCTAATGATCGCCCAATGTGCAGAGCCTACTGATCGCCCAATGCTCAGAATCTACTGATTGCCCAATGTTAAGAGCCTACAGACCACCCAATGGTAAGAGCCAACTGATCGCCCAATGCTCGGAGCCTACTGATTGCCCAATGTGCAGAGTTTTCTCATCACCCAATATGCAGAGCCTACTGATCGCCCAATGCTCAGGACCTACTGTTCACCCAATGCTCAGAACCTACTCATCACCCAATGCCAAGAGCCTACTGTTCGCCCAATGGTAAGAGCCTACTGATCACCCAATGCTATGAGACTACTGATCGCCCAATGCGCAGAACCTACTGATCATCCAATGCTAAGGGCCTACTGATCACTCAATGCTCGGAGCCTACTGAGCGCCCAATGCTCAGAATCTACTGATCACCCAATGCTAAAGGCCTACTGATCGCCCAAGACTCGGAGCCTACTGATCACCCAATGCTAAGAGCCTACTGATCGTTCAATGCTCAGAACCTACTGATTGCTGAATGCTAACAGCCTAGTGATCATTAAATGCTCAGAACCTACTCATTGCCCAATGCTAAGAGCCTACTGATGGCCCAATGTGCAGAGTCTAATGATCACCCAATGATAAGAGCCTACTGATCGCAGACACACACCCCTCTGGACCCACTGCTGGAGCTTTGTACTCTGCTGAATATAGATAAGGTATTTTACTGTTTAGACCTAAGATGTTAATTATGAGTATGGATAGTGGTGTTCTATCACCCTGGTAGTGCTCCTGCTAAGTGCCAGCATTTCACTATGTTGTGATTAAAGATAATATTCACACAATAGTGTGTAAAAGTAGTGATTTATATTGGTGATGCTTCATATTGCTCAATGTTGTGGAATCCAATGGAGGTGATGTGTGTCCCTTTTCATGACAGTTTGTTACAATCATGTTAAAATCTCATATGTGCCTTTACTTGCTCACCTGTGTCTATTTTATATTTTTAACTAACAAAGTATATATATTTTTCTGATTTCGGACGTGTACATCTTTTTGTTGCCTTTGGTAACTGTTTGCGGTGATCGCCCAATATGCAGAGTCTACAGGTCACCCAATGCACAGACCCTACTCATCGCTCAATGCTAAGAGCCTAGTGATCACTAAATGCTCAGAACCTATTGATCGCCCAATTTTCAGAGTCTATTGATCGCCCACTGTGCAGGGCCTACTGATTGCCCAATGTGTAGAGCCTACTGATCTCCCAATGCTAAGAGCCTACTGATTCCCAATGCTAAGAGCCTACTGATCGCCCAATGTTCAGAACCTACTGATCAACCAATGTTCAGAACCTACTGATTGCCCAATGTGTAGAGTCTACTGATTGCCCAATGCGCAGAGACAACTGAAACCTGATGTACATGTGTCATCTTCTGCACTTCCAGGTCATGCACAGTGCACCACTGAAACCGAGTGTGTGTGAGCCAACTTCTGCACTTCTGATCATGCACAGTGCGCCTCTGAGGCCAGGTGTACTTGAGTCATCTTCTGCCATGTGGCCATGTGGTGTGTGACACATCATCAGACACATCCTGTTTCATTTATGAAGGAGGGACTCTGAAAGTCACAGAGCCTATTTTTATAGGGCCATCAGGCAGCCTTTACTATTCTTAGAGATCCATCAGCCGGCTATGCTTTGTTGTTCCCATTATTAAACAGTGGGTCTCTTATACTGTTATTGCGCATGCAGTGAGTGGTAGGGCTGCCCAAAATTTGGACGCACCCCAAAAACCCTTTGAACAGGTGTCCTGGATGTCCACATGCAATCAAAGTTCCCATTATTCATTTGGTACTCCCATAATGTTTGCCCATGAAGTGAATGAATGGCCTGCCCTGGCACCAAGGTTACATGCACCCCAATAACCCAATAACCCATTTGAACTGATGTCCTGGATGGCCACCTGAAACCAAAGTTCCCGTTATTAGGAAGTTGGTACTTCCATACTGTTTGCCCATGCAGTGAATTGCAGTGTTGAGCCTGAAGAACAAGCATTGCAGAATCTCAGTGTTGAGGATGAAGACCCAGCAGTGGAGCATTTCAGTGTTGAGCCACAAGAACCAGCAGAGGAGAATTGCAGTGTTGAGTGCTAAAAAACTGTAATGGAGAATTGCAGTGTTGAGGCTGAAGAACATGCAGTGTGGAATTTCATTGTTGAGAGTGAACACCCGGCAGTGGAGATTTGCAGTGTTGAGCCTGAAAAAACTGCAATGGAGAATTGCATTGTTGAAGCTGACCAACCCCTACAGTTCCCAATATTAGGAAGTGGGTCTCCATACTGTTTACCTATGCAGTGAATGCAAAAGCTGCCAAAAATTTAGAGGCACAATAATACCCCTTTTGAAGAGACGTGGAGCTTGGCCTCATAAAAATTTGTTCCCATTACAAAGGAGCGGGTCTCCTAAACTTGTAATACCCATGCAGTAAGTGTATTGGCCAACAAACATTTCCCCTGGGGGGTATACAACAACATACTGTCTAAAAATTTTGTTTACAGGCATCATAAACACCCTTTAAAACAATAATGTTGGTGTTGCATCATGGACCATGGATGATGAGGATGAGGAGAAGGAGGAGGACAACAGCAAACAAGCCAAATCAGGAAGCGTATACCCTTGTGTGGGTGTGAAGAGGTGCATGGGAATAGACCTCCCAAAAAAGACACTGGATGGGACTTTATGTTACGCTGTTATCATTCGGTGGTGTAGAGAAGTCTGACCCAATCCAGCCCCTGTTCATTTTTATAAGAGTCAGCCTGTCAGCATTTTCAGTTGACAGGTGGATGCGCTTATCAGTTATAATTCCATCAGCAGCACTAAATACTCGCTCTGACAGAACGCTAGCGACAGGGCAGGCCAGGACCTCCAAGGCGTAGAGAGCCAGTTCATGCCACGTATCCAACTTGACACCCAATAATTATAAGGCACAGAGGAATCACGGAGGACGTTGGTACGGTCAGCAAGGTACTCCCTCAGCATCTTCCAAAACTTTGCACTCCTTGTGACAGTACCCCGCGCCTCAGGGCCTGTGCGATGGGAGGGTCTCAGAAAAGTCTCCCAGAACTTTGCCAGTATTACCCTGCCTCTGCTGGATCGGAGTTATGTCTCTCTCGCCTCTACTCCTTGGTTTTCCAATGAACTGTGACCTCTGCCACCAACGTTTTCAGATGGGAATTTTTTTAATAATTCCGCAACAAGGGCCCTTTGGTACTGCAACATTTTAGTACACCCATCGGCCTCTGGAATAAGAGATTGAAAGTTCTCCTTGTAGCATGGGTCTAGAAGTGTCACCAACCAGTAATGACTGTCGCCTAAAATTTTGCAAACACGAGGGTCATGGTCAAGGCAGCGTAACACAAACTCAGCCATGCGTGCCAGACTGCTAATAGGCAAGACTTCTGTGTCCTCACCAAGAGGGGGACTGCCCATGCTGTCCTCTTCCTCCTCCTCCCTGTCCTTAGGCCATCCACGCTGAACAGACGGTATGACAATTGTGCTTGTAGTACCGTCTATAGCGCATGAAAGTAGCTCCTGTTCTTCCTCATTGCCACCCAATTCACGTTGGGATGAGATGAGTCTGGGCTGTATGTAATCACCCTGTATGGTTCCTTGCTCCATCTCATCGTGCTCTGCCTGCAATGCATCCTCTTTGATTGTGAGCAGAGAGTGTTTCAGAACACAGAGAAGCGGGATGGTGACGCTAATTATGGTGTCATCGCAGCTCACCATCTTGGTGGAGTCCTCAAAGTTTTGGAGGATGTATATATGTCTGACATCCATGTCCACTCCTGAGGTCTTATGGTGGAGTCTGAACTGAAAACCATCGGCCTTGTTGATGCTGGTAGTCAACAACTGCCCTATTCTGCTCACAATCCTTTCCACTATGCAGTCGTATATAACAAGATACATGGAAAAGGTACCTAATAATAAGTTGTGATGGTAAGTATACAATGCAATGATAATTAACACTGCAGGGCCACATTTATTGATGTTCTAAATAAGGGTGCAACACAGTGTGCGCAATGTAATCTTGCAGACAGCTAAATGGAATAACTACGCATTGGTAACGTGAACAATACCCCGTTGCCTAAAACTAGTACCAGGCATGGTTACAGTATGTCATCAATAAACGCGTGGACAGTGCCCCGGGGTCATTCAACTCCCCACCCCAAAGAGTTCTCCGACGCGTGGCGCCATCTGTCCGGGTATCATCGGAGTGTACAATTACTGCTGCTATGAGCATTCTGTGGAGTTTTATAGTCTGGTACTTACCGTTATTTCTAGGGCATACAGGGCAATCTGGCATTACATGTACCAATTGCTGTGATACTTGTTGATCGCCTACCTGTGTATTGCTGTGTCATATGGCCATTACATTGCGCACAGGTTGCATCCCGTTGTGCCGACACATGTACCTTGACTGCTTCTGCTAGTTGATAACTTGCATGTAGGTCAGCGTGGGCTCACACACAGTTGGTGAGCCGAGTGCAAATGCGCTGATCACGAGGCAGCGAAGTTGTAGTGACTTCTAAATGCCACTGCGTACTTTCAGAGTGCTTTGAGAAGTTGCACATAACATGAGCCAGGCATGGTACGTATGTGAGCTCGCCTCGCTTCACGCCGCCACCAGGTTCCTGCCATTGTCACACACGACCATGCCTGGCTGTAGATTCAGCGGTGTCAGCCACAGTTCTGCCTGCTCTTTCGGAGCTGTCCACAACTCTTCAGCATTGTGTGGTTTGTCACCCGAGCATATTAGCTTCAGCACAGCCTGTTGCCGCTTTGCTTTGGCAGTGCTGCAGTGCTTCCAGCTTGTGACTGATGTGGTCATTTCGGAGATGGAGGCTGAAGAGGAGGAGGTGCAGGAGCTGTAGACTGTGGGGGCAACCCTGATTGACGTAGGACCCGCAATCCTCGGGGTCGGGAGGACATGTTCCATCCCAAGTTCCGACTGGGTCCCTGCTTCCACTATGTTAACCCAGTGTGCAGTCAGCGAGATGTACCATCCCTGCCCAGAAGCACTTATCCACGTGTCCGTGGTTAGGTGAACTTTCCCAGTAACAGCATTGTTGAGGGCACGGCTAATGTTGTGGGACTCATGCTTGTGTAATGCCGGGACGGCACACCGGGAGAAATAGTGTCGGCTGGGGACCGAGTACCTTATGACGGCCGCCACCATCTTGATGCGGAAAGCTTCCGTCTCCATGAGCCTAAAAAGCAACATTTTAAGCGCAATCAGATGAGAAATGTGTCAATTTAGTAGTGTGGCCTGTGGGGTGTTGGCTGCGTATTTCCGCTTGCGTTCCAATGACAGGGGTATGGACAACTGAATGCTGCGCTGGGACAAGGACGTGGACATGCTTGATGATGGTGCTAGCTGAGTGTGTGCAATGACAGGTGCAGGGCAGGAGGCATCTTCGCATGCACCATGGACAGGGGATTGGCTTGCACGCACAACAGCGGAAGAAGCAGTGGTGTCACCCGCATACACTGTTCCTGGACCCGGGGGTTTGGCCCACAAAGTCGGGTGCTTTGCTGCCATGTGCCTGATCATGCTGGTGGTGGTCAGGCTGGTAGTTTTGCTACCCCTGCTGATGCTGGCATGGCAGGTGGTGCAAATGGCCCTTTTGAGGTTATCGGCAGAGTCTTTAAAAAACAACCAGACTCGGAAGACCTAATACTTGTACTGGCAACTTCCGTCGTGTTGGTGTTACGGGGAACGGTAGCCCGTCTTCTGTCTGCGGCCAACACAGTGCTTCTTGCTGCCCGTTGTGGTGCTACGCCTCCCTCCCCCTGTGTGCTGCTGTCCTCGCTCTGCATGTCCTCCTGCCAGGTTGAGTCAGTTATTATATCATCCACCACCTCCTCTTCCACTTCCGCACCCTGGTCCTCCTCCTGACTTTCTGGCAATTGTCTCATCATCGTCCACCTCTTGTGACACGTTCCCACTGTCACCTTCGTGTGAACGTGGCTGCTCAAATATTTGGGCATCGCTACTTGCGATCTCCTCTTGCCCCGCTTCAAGTGAACAGGGCAAGAGGCCTGAATCTATAAATGGAAAAGTGAACAGCTCTTCGGAGTGTCCAAGTGTGGGATCAGTTGTCTCCGTGCACTCGGCATGGGAGGTAGAAGGAGGATCAGGGTGAGGAATATGAGGTCCAGACTCACGGCTACTCAGACTTGCCAGTGTGGAAGACAGGGTGGTGGAAAACTGACTGGAAGCATTAATCGGCTAAACAACCAACAACCTTTTCACACTGCTCTGGGTTCAATAGTGGTGTGCTGCTGAGGTCCCCTAGTAATTGTGACAGGAAGGTCGAGCGAGAAGATGTGGGTGTTTGCTGTGGCCCAATTTCAGCTTGCCCATGTCCTTGGCCTCGCCCTCTGCATTCACCATCACGTCCACTTACTCGTCCCTTGGCCATTTTAAATTGACTACAATATTTTGCATGTTCAGTACAAATGCCTGACTTTGGAGCGAACTTATATGTGATCCGTGTGCAGGAAAACTACAGTTTAAAATATCTGCCCTGGAGGTAACACCTTTTTTTTTTTAAAACAAACTGGTATCAATAACTAGACTAAGGCACAGCAAAAACAGTTCAATGGAGCCCAAACAATGCCACAATTTTTAGCCCACAGATAGGTGAGGCGTGTGACAGAGATACCCCACTTTAAATTATCTGGCCTGTATTTTTTTTTTTACAGCAAAATAGTGTGAATAAGTAGGCTAAGACACAACAAAAAAATATTAAATGGAGGGCTGAAATGGCAAATGGCACTATTTAGAGCGCAATGATATGTGATGCCTGTGACGCAGATATCCCACTTTAAAATATCTGGCCTGTTTTGTTTTTTGGCAGCAAAATAGTGTCAATAACTAGACTAACGCACAACAAAATAAATTCAATAGACCCCTGAAATGGCCTAATTTTGAGCACAATGATAGACGATCCGTGTGGGAGACAAAACCCAGTGTAAAATAACAGCCCTGTAGGTAAATATTTTTTTTAAGCAAACTGGTGTCAAGAACTTGTATAATGGTACTGTCACACTAAGCGAGATCGCTAACGAGATCGCTAATGAGTCACCATTTATGATGCAGTAGGGATCTCGTTAGCGACGTCGCTGTGTGTGACATGTAGCAGCGATGTGGCCCCTGCTGAGATGTCACTGATCACTTATGAACGTTCTGAGCCGTTTTTTTGGTCGTTGGTGTCCCGCTGGTGAGCCTGAATCTCTGTGTGTGACATGTAGCAGTGATGTGGCCTCTGCTGAGATGTCGCTGATCACTTATTAACGTTCTGAGCCGTTTTTTGGCCGTTGGTGTCCCGCTGGTGAGCCTGAATCTCTGTGTGTGACATGTAGCAGTGATGTGGCCTCTGCTGAGATGTCGCTGATCACTTATGAACGTTCTGAGCCGTTTTTTGGTCGTTGGTGTCCTGCTGGTGAGCCTGAATCTCTGTGTGTGACATGTAGCAGTGATGTGGCCTCTGCTGAGATGTCGCTGATCACTTATGAACGTTCTGAGCCGTTTTTTTGGTCGTTGGTGTCCCGCTGGTGATCCTGAATCTCTGTGTGTGACATGTAGCAGTGATGTGGCCTCTGCTGAGATGTCGCTGATCACTTATGAACGTTCTGAGCCGTTTTTTGGCCGTTGGTGTCCCGCTGGTGAGCCTGAATCTCTGTGTGTGACATGTAGCAGTGATGTGGCCTCTGCTGAGATGTCGCTGATCACTTATGAACGTTCTGAGCCGTTTTTTGGTCGTTGGTGTCCCGCTGGTGAGTCTGAATCTCTGTGTGTGACATGTAGCAGTGATGTGGCCTCTGCTGAGATGTCGCTGATCGCTTATGAACGTTCTGAGCCGTTTTTTGGTCGTTGGTGTCCTGCTGGTGAGCCTGAATCTCTGTGTGTGACATGTAGCGGTGATGTGACCCCTGCTGAGATGTCGCTGATCGCTTATGAACGTTCTGAGCCGTTTTTTGGGCGTTGGTGTCCCGCTGGTGAGCCTGAATCGCTGAGTGTGACATGTAGCAGTGATGTGGCCTCTGCTGAGATGTCACTGATCACTTATGAACGTTCTGAGCCGTTTTTTGATCGTTGGTGTCCGCTGGTGAGCCTGAATCTCTGTGTGTGACATGTAGCAGTGATGTGGCCTCTGCTGAGATGTCACTGATCACTTATGAACGTTCTGAGCCGTTTTTTGGTCGTTGGTGTCCTGCTGGTGAGCCTGAATCGCTGTGTGTGACATGTAGCAGTGATGTGGCCTCTGCTGAGATGTCACTGATCACTTATGAATGTTCTGAGCCGTTTTTTGGTCGTTGGTGTCCTGCTGGTGATCCTGAATCACTGTGTGTGACATGTAGCAGTGATGTGGCCTCTGCTGAGATGTCACTGATCACTTATGAACGTTCTGAGCCGTTTTTTGGTCGTTGGTGTCCTGCTGGTGAGCCTGAATCGCTGTGTGTGACATGTAGCAGTGATGTGGCCTCTGCTGAGATGTCACTGATCACTTATGAATGTTCTGAGCCGTTTTTTGGTCGTTGGTGTCCTGCTGGTGAGCCTGAATCTCTGTGTGTGACATGTAGCAGTGATGTGGCCTCTGCTGAGATGTCACTGATCACTTATGAACGTTCTGAGCCGTTTTTTGGTCGTTGGTGTCCCGCTGGTGAGCCTGAATCTCTGTGTGTGACATGTAGCAGTGATGTGGCCCCTGCTGAGATGTCGCTGATCACTTATGAACGTTCTGAGCCGTTTTTTGGTCGTTGGTGTCCCGCTGGTGAGCCTGAATCTCTGTGTGTGACATGTAGCAGTGATGTGGCCTCTGCTGAGATGTCACTGATCACTTATGAACGTTCTGAGCCGTTTTTTGGTCGTTGGTGTCCTGCTGGTGATCCTGAATCGCTGAGTGTGACATGTAGCAGTGATGTGGCCTCTGCTGAGATGTCACTGATCACTTATGAACGTTCTGAGCCGTTTTTTTGGTCGTTGGTGTCCTGCTGGTGATCCTGAATCGCTGAGTGTGACATGTAGCGGTGATGTGACCCCTGCTGAGATGTCGCTGATCGCTTATGAACGTTCTGAGCCGTTTTTTGGGCGTTGGTGTCCCGCTGGTGAGCCTGAATCGCTGAGTGTGACATGTAGCAGTGATGTGGCCCCTGCTGAGATGTCACTGATCGCTTATGAACGTTCTGAGCTGTTTTTTGGTCGTTGGTGTCCCGCTGGTGAGCCTGAATCGCTGAGTGTGACACCCTTTATGAATGACTTCACCAGCGTCGCAGGTGGGACTAGGTTTTCCCAACGACCGCAGAGGTCGTTATACAGATCACTGATGAGTTGTGTTTGGAATCTAACTAGCGATCACATAGCGATCTCGCCAGGTCGTGTCGTTGTCGTGATCGCTAGTGCAATTGCTAAGTGTGGCAGTGCCTTAAGACACTCCAAAAAAGTTTTACAGTACCACAAAAATGGCAGAATTTTCTGCACACTCAGATGTGATTTCTGTGACAGCCAAACCTTTGTTTAAAATAGCTGGGTTTTAACACCATACTATGGAAAGGATCTGGCGGTATTCTGCAGTGCTAACAAGCAAGTGGAGAAAAAAAAAGTGTGCGCTGGATTGCTTTTAAATAAAATAATCAGGATTAAGATGCAAAAACAAATTACTCCAGACCACTGAGACCTGGGGCTGTGTATATACGGTCAATATATTGTGAGACAGTGAAAGCATATGTAGTGAATGGGGTGTACATTTCACCTAGGTACTGTGCTGTATGGTATAAGGGAAATGTGTGGCTTTGTAAACCTAGTGGTAGAGAAAGGTCACTACACCTTACATTCAGTACACACTGGCAGCTCAGGCCTGAAACCATTCAGCTGTTAATTAGGCCTCTTTCACATTTCCGGCGGGCGCCTGGCGGCGCCCCCGGCATTTTGCCGCAGCGCCGCATCTGAAAATCTGATGCGCCGCATGCGGCTTTTTTCGCATTGACATGCATTAGCGCCGCATGGCGCCGCATGTCAATGCGTTGCATGCGGTTTTGTCCGGATGCGGCGCAAATGTACATTGCGGTGGCCGGACAAAACGCTGCATGTAACGTTTTTTTTTTTTGCCGGATGGTCTCTTATCTCTCCAAGCATCAGAAACCATCCGGCAAAAAAACGCATTTTGGCCGCCGGAAGTGTGAAAGGTTTTCACATGCGGCGCTGCGGCAAAATGCCGGGGGCGCCGCCAAGCGCCGCCAGAAATGTGAAAGAGGCCTTAGGAGACCAGAAGTAGGTGTCTGTGAACACAGACAGAGAGCTCGCTTAGTCTGGACAAGGAGTCCCGGCACAAGAAGCAGTCTCCAGGAGTATGAGCTGTCTCAGTCTGGGTTCTCGATGTACCCCGGACACAGGAGTAGTCTCTGTGAAAATCCATGCTGGTAGTTGCTGAATAGGAGGGGAGCTCTCTCAAGTCTGGACGTTGAAGGTGCCTTCAGACACAAGGAGGAGACTCTGTGAAACTCCATGCTGGTAACATATATCATATGTGTTGTTTTGGCCCAGGCTGGTAGAGCCTGGTTCCTGATAGAAAGGGACATTACATGTGTGTAGTGAGTAGCCGAGAGGCATTAGGCTTTTTTTTATGATTTCGTTTTATCACCTATTGTTTGCTGTGGACTTTAATAAAGCTGGTTGCGGCCAGTTTTACACCAGAACTGCTGTCTGAGTGAACTGTTTAAATGCCACTCCGTCTGCCAGGACGGCGATCCCAGAGCTAAATCCCCTGAAAAGCTTACAATTGGCGGAGAATGCTGGGGCAGCACAGTGGCTGATACAATTGGTGCTGGAATGTGCGTGCAGCACAGTGGCGAGAGACAGCAATAAAGGTGAAGTCTGTTGAAGCAGCAGCAGAGAAAAAAAAAGTGTGTCAGCAAAAGAAACGTCTGATTGGAGCAGTCTTAAAGAAACAGTAGCCCTAATAGAGTTTGCAAAAGAAAAAAAAAAAAAAAGTGTGTCTGCACAGCAAAGCTGAACTTGTTGTGGAAAAGACTGTGGAGTGTGCAGCAGAAAAGGAAAAGTCTGTTGGAGCAGTCTTAAAGAGACAGTGGCCCTAATAGAGTTTGCAGAGAAAAAAAAAAGTGTCTGCACAGCAAAGCTGAATTTTCTGTGGAAAAGACTGTGGAGTGTGTATGTCTTGAGTGAAGACTGCCGTTGTTGAGACAGAGAAGTCTGACAGCATGGATGACAGCATGGAGGCGCTGTTTGAACAAATGGCGCAAGTTATTGTGCAACATAAGACTGCCGTGGTTGAGACAGATAAGTCCGGCAGTATGGAGGAGCTCTGTTATGTTTCGGTAGCTGAGGAGTGCAGGTAAAAAAGGCAATACACCAGAGCAGTTGGAATCTATGAGATTGCAGTACCCTGACTAACCACCACAACTAGAGGCAGCCGTGGAGCGTTCCTACGTTGGTCCTAGACGCCTCGTCACAGCCTGAGAAACTAACTACACCTAAAGATAGAAATAGGAAAGCTATCTGCCCCGGAGCAGAACCCCAAAGATAATAGAAAGCCCCCAAACATGTAATGGCGGTTAGACAAGAGGAAATACTGACACAGAAAGAAAATAGTATGAGCAAACGCTGGGGCCCAAACTATCTAAATATAAAAGGATAGGAAGGGTACTTACTGCAATCCCAGAAAACCCTGAAAAGCACCAACTCTACTAATTTCAAAATCACCTGAGATCACACGACCTCTACCACCTAAATTAGTTCTCTGGTGTAACAAAATCAAAACAGCAGCCACTGAAAAAACTGGAAAAAGCAAAAGTACAAAACTCAGTGGCTAAACTAAACTGAGAGGGCAAAAGCCCCCGGAGGGGACCCTGAAGGCCCCCACAGAAGTGCAGGACAAAATGCAAAAATATAGCCCAAACACAAAAGAAGAAAAAGTCTTATCTGTTAGCAGGAGATGCAGACACGACACAGCAGGCTACAAGGGAAACTGGAATGAAGGATTCAGACCAGAACAATTGATCACCGGCAACCCTGATGGGAAAATGACTCCCTTATATAAGACCAGTCAGTAACACCTGATTCCCAGTCCTCACAATCTTCACTAGCACCGCTTGTAACCACCAGAGGGAGCCTCTGCTCAGAACTCATCTCAAACCCATTCACAACAGAGCTCCTTGAGTACCTGGTCCAGGCCCAGCGGAGCATGCAGCAGAGCATGGAGCGGCAGCGCCTGCAGCACCAGCAGCGCATGCAGCAGGCCCAGCAGCAATTCCTGCAGCAGCAGCAGGAGAATAACCGGTTGTTTTTTGAGCAGGTTGCAGCACTACAAAAGACTTGCAGCGCATCGTCCCAAAGTAATGTTGCAAAGTCACCTGCATTGTCCGCTGTAAAGAAGGCGGTAAGACGGTCCCTGAAAAAGATGACACCTCGTGATGATGTGGAGGTATATCTCACTAGGTTTGAGGGACTGGCAGAGAAGGAGAATCTGCCCCTATCTGAATGGGCCATGATGGTCGCACCCTATCTGATTGGAGAACCCCAAAGGGCCTATGCTGACCTGAGCGAGCAGGACAGCCAAGACTATGCCAAGCTGAAAGCGGAGATTCTTACCCGGCTGGGTGTTACGGTGACAGCCCTTGCCAGGGGAGTTCATGACTGGAAATGCAGTTGGGAGTCTGCAGTCAGCAAACCTGATTATGGAGTTGAAAAGGTGATAGTGGACCGCTACACCCAAGCACGTCCTCCTGAGGTACAGCCAGAGGTCGGACAAGGAGACCACCAGGACGCCAATCGTCTGGTCAGCCTGATGGAGAGGGCCTTCGTCACCAAGGACTGCCTCCGTGACCAGCCGTCTGAGAGGTCGTCACTTCGGAGTTCCTGGACGCCGAACTCTCCCGGTAAGAGCGTTCCAGCTGTTGGGGTCGTGTGGGTGGGAGAGTGTGATGGACAGTATTGGAGATGTCGTGAAATTGCAGCCAACTGTCCAATAGAGGGGGAGCCTATATGTTGTGATGTTGGCGGATCCCTCTCTCCCTGCGCAGAGCCTGTGTGTGTGTCCACCTCAGCCGAAGAGACTGGACCACAGGGGTCCCCGGTGGTTGTAAATGACTGCCCAGCACAGGCCCTCTTGGACTCAGAGAGTCCAGTGACTTCCCTATGGGACAGCCTGATTGATAGGGACTTTATCCCTGATAAACACCTGAGTGTGGTGTGCGTCCATGGAGACACCAAAGTCTACCCAGAGACTGCCGTGGACTTGATCCCCAAACTCGGGGAGGTTTCATATGAAGTGGGGGTAGTGAAGAACCTGGTGCACCCCGTCATATTGGGTAATGACTTTCCCCGGTCTAAGGATCTCTGGGGGAAAAATGTTTCTGATGGACAGTGTGATGAAGCTCCTATTGAGGGTGCACAGTCCCGAGGGGCGGAACACAATGCTAGTGGGCCGTTAAACTTATGTGATAATGATGATGATGATGATGATCATGATAATGATGATGACCATGATAATGATGCTGATAATGATAATGATGATGATCATGATAGTGATGATGATACTGATCATAATCATGATAATGATAATGATAATGATGATGATGATGACTGTGATAGAGATGAAATTCTTTTGCAGGTGATGGTGGGAGACGAGGATGGTGGTTTTCGGGAACCGAGTGTCCCTGACTTACCTGTGTCCTGTGACAATTTTGAGAGTGAACAATGGCGAGACCCCACTCTTAAAACGGCACAGGAAAATATAATTGTTCTAAATGAGGTTTCCCAAGAGCCTGGCTATGAGGAGAGGTTTCCTCATGTTGCCATAAACACTCACCTGTTGTATAGGGACACTGAAGTCCAGGGAGAGGTCGTGAGCCAGCTCCTAGTACCTGAGCTATATAGAAGTATAGTGCTGGGGTTGTCACATAGTCACATACTTGAGGGACCAGATGGTGAAGTTAATGTTGTGGATGACATGTTAACTAAGGTTCCAGATCAGGATGTGAATGAGAATGAATTGTATACCCCTGAAAGTGAGCAGGATAAGAATGAGAATGAATTGTATAACCCTGAAGGTGAGCCGGATGTGGCTGAGAAAAAGGGGTCAGACAGGGATAGTGATAGTGAATCATCTGATGACGATCAAGCAACCAGTGCAAATGAGGAAGGCATGGTAGCAGAGGAGGTTGAGAGTCCTGAGAAGAAAGCTGATGCTGACCTTACAGCCGGACAGAAGATGGCATCTGAAGATGTTTTACAGTTGGCCAATTCCCTGGCGAAGACTAAGGTGAAAGGAGGAGAGCTGAGCTTTAAAGGCAGGACTCTGAAACTGAACACAGCACAAGTGGATGCTGTCGAAGATGAGAAGTTATCAATGTATGGTATGGAGCTGCATCATGCCCAGGACTCTGAAGGTAATGCTGCAGAGGTGGAAAAAGCCATGGAAGTGGTGGTCACCAAGCCAGATGCCTCATCAGAAGCTGAGGTCTCAAGTGAAGCTGTGAGGAACAAGACTGAAGATATGAGGACTGACTCTGTCCAGGAATCTGTTTCTGCCGAAGACAGCGGCGTCGACGGGTTACGGTCCGGATCAGTAGCTGCAACTCGTGAAGCTCAGGCTGGAAGTTCGGCGCCCGGAGCCCCAGCAGTGTTCCCGAGTGATACCAAGGATCTGGATAAATCACAAGATGAGATTTTGAGACATCAGGCTGGCATTGGTGAGCTCAAGCGCACTTTCATGGAGTCTACATCGGAGCCACGTCCCAACAAATGGGAAAAAGCGGTGTGTCACTCCGTTGCCGCTGCAGACACACGGGAGCTCAGATGGGATGCAGAACGTGGTGGAAGAGAAGAATCCGGCGGGTTCTGAGTATACAGATGCAGCTATCAAGGAGAACTTGAAAGCTGGAATAAATGGAGATATTGGATACCATAGTGATGTGACTGAAGAGGTAGAATGTAAGACTGACGGTACGGCTTCTGAGCATGTTCTACCAGAAGAGCCTGAAGAAGGGGCCGAGGACGTAAAGGACGTCCAACAGCTACAGGAGAAGATGCGTCTCCATGAGGTCTCCACCAAAGAAATGAAGACTGAGAATGTTGCGTTACGCGAGCAGCTGCAGCAGTGTGAACTGGATGTGGCATCTTTTCGCCGGGAACGTGAGCGGTTCCAGCAGTTGCTCCAGAGAGCACAAATGAAGGGGAACTAGAGAAAAGTGAAAAACCCCCTATACCTCCTGTGATAGTTGGTGACACATGGTCAGTGCACCAAGGACAGGAGGTACGTGAGTTTCTGAGGAAGAGTCAGCAGAAGTGTTCTGATGTGCCGGGTCGTACTTCTCTGGCCAGGCACTATATCGAAACTGAGCCCGGCCCTAAGGTCAAGATGAAACCGTGCAGGATACCCGAGGCCCGCAGAGAGCATAGGCCTGGGAGGGTACAGGGTAGTGCGGATGCTTCAGATGAAGAGAAAGCTGATGTTGGCTATGGCTCAGGTGAAGATTCAGATGAAGATGAAGCTGAGGAGGGCCATGACTGGTCCAGAGTTCACTGTCTCTTTTGGATGGATGACCAGCCCTCCGGTCTGGAGAAGAGGGGGGGGATATGTGAGACAGTGAAAGCATATGTAGTGAATGGGGTGTACATTTCACCTAGGTACTGTGCTGTATGGTATAAGGGAAATGTGTGGCTTTGTAAACCTAGTGGTAGAGAAAGGTCACTACACCTTACATTCAGTACACACTGGCAGCTCAGGCCTGAAACCATTCAGCTGTTAATTAGGAGACCAGAAGTAGGTGTCTGCGAACACAGACAGAGAGCTCGCTTAGTCTGGACAAGGAGTCCCGGCACAAGAAGCAGTCTCCAGGAGTATGAGCTGTCTCAGTCTGGGTTCTCGATGTACCCCGGACACAGGAGTAGTCTCTGTGAAAATCCATGCTGGTAGTTGCTGAATAGGAGGGGAGCTCTCTCAAGTCTGGACGTTGAAGGTGCCTTCAGACACAAGGAGGAGTATCTGTGAAACTCCATGCTGGTAACATATATCATATGTGTTGTTTTGGCCCAGGCTGGTAGAGCCTGGTTCCTGATAGAAAGGGACATTACATGTGTGTAGTGAGTAGCCGAGAGGCATTAGGCTTTCTTTTTATGATTTCGTTTTATCACCTATTGTTTGCTGTGGACTTTAATAAAGCTGTTTGCGGCCAGTTTTACACCAGAACTGCTGTCTGAGTGAACTGTTTAAATGCCACTCCGTCTGCCAGGACGGCGATCCCAGAGCTAAATCCCCTGAAAAGCTTACATATGAAATAGGCAGCAGCAGCAGACAGTAATGGAATGGACCCTCTCGATGTATGCAAAAAAGTCTGCCACATACACTGCCTGCCTGCTACTGATATCTATATACCCACATACACTGCCTGCCTGCCTAGCACTGATATCTATATACCCACATACACTGCCTGCCTGCTACTGATATCTATATACCCACATACACTGCCTGCCTAGCACTGATATCTATATACCCACATACACTGCCTGCCTGCCTAACACTGAGATCTATATACCCACATACACTGCCTGCATGCTACTGATATCTATATACCCACATACACTGCCTGCATGCTACTGAGATCTATATACCCACATACACTGCCTGCCTAGCACTGATATCTATATACCCACATACACTGCATGCCTGCTACTGATATCTATATACCCACATACACTGCCTGCCTGCTACTGATATCTATATACCACATACACTGCCTGCCTAGCACTGAGATCTATATACCCACATACACTGCCTGCCTAGCACTGATATCTATATACCCACATACACTGCCTGCATGCTACTGATATCTATATACCCACATACACTGCCTGCCTGCCTAGCACTGATATCTATATACCCACATATACTGCCGGCCTGCCTAGCACTGATATATATATACCCACATACACTGCCTGCCTGCTACTGATATCTATATACCCACATACACTGCCTGCCTGCTACTGATATCTATATACCACATACACTGCCTGCCTGCCTAGCACTGATATCTATATACCCACATATACTGCCGGCCTGCCTAGCACTGATATCTATATACCCACATACACTGCCTGCCCAGCACTGATATCTATATACCCACATACACTGCCTGCCTGCCTAGCACTGATATCTATATACCCACATACACTGCCTGCCTAGCACTGATATCTATATACCCACATACACTGCCTGCCTGCTACTGATATCTATATACCACATACACTGCCTGCCTGCCTAGCACTGATATCTATATACCCACATATACTGCCGGCCTGCCTAGCACTGATATCTATATACCCACATACACTGCCTGTCTAGCACTGATATCTATATACCCACATACACTGCCTGCCTGCCTAGCACTGATATCTATATACCCACATACACTGCCTGTCTGCTACTGATATCTATATACCCACATACACTGCCTGCCTGCTACTGATATCTATATACCACATACACTGCCTGCCTAGTACTTGGATGGGAGACTGCCTGGGAATACCAGGTGCTGTAGGATTTAGCTTTTTAAAGCATCAATATGGAACTGACAGAAAAGGTCAAGACTGTCCCAAACGTGACCCTGGCACAACACCTTTCCATAAACCACCATCACCTATATGATAATAAGCACCTCAACAAACAAGGGGTCAGCCTCCTGGCCAAAGAGCTGAAAGACATCGTACTAAACAGAGGACCCAGGTCCGGATTCAACAGTGACCAACATCACACCGAAAGACCCCTAACAATAAAAAGACAGAAAACCCCAATCCTATCTCCAGAAGCTGGAAACAAAGCTCTTCACCCAAAATCAGACCATCAGAGGAGGAGACCTCCATGGAGGGGTCCACCGACCCCACACAGATACACGCAGAGCAGAGATACGGATGAGGTAAAGACCCTGCTCAGCGCACTATGCAGGAAACTAATGTGACTGGATGGAACCAAGCACACTGTAAGGTTCTGTGTATCTGTTTCTGAAACTCAGTTTGTTCGTCGGCCATTTTGCTTTCTGTTTTGCTGCAGCTATCTTGCCCTCAGTTAAAATGGAGTTTTCCAGCTTGCATGTTCCAGCCCTGATTCTCTCCGTTTGCTTCTTAAACAGCCACACCTAATATGTTAAATTAGCACTCACTGAACAACTGTGTTCAGACTCCTGGCCTTGACCTTTAAATAGCCATTCTACTAAAACTCGAAAGGCACTTGTGGATCGAACGTGCCAAAGCCACCCACAGGACCTTCATAAAAAGAAGAAACTCCTGAATCTATTCAGGAAGTTTGAGACAACCTTAGATAACTCTGGCCTCAGGGAGGATCCTGCTCTAGTTGCAACTGGGTTTCCAATTTGACCAACAGATACACAGACTAGATCATGTGTTAAAGATGTCTCACGCACAAGCAGAAACGTAATTGAACTGTACGATACATACACACACCTACAAAACAGTCAGAAATCCAGTTTGTCCTACACAGCCATACTCATTACAAGGTATATACACACAAGATAAATAGAAAAATGACTTCACTTACAATCAACAGCTGGAATATTCAGGGTCTCAACACCTCGACCTTTGGATGTAAAACAAATGACCCGGACTTTATACAAAGACTGAAAAATATAGACATCCAGATCCTCCTGGAAACATGGACCAGAGCCGAAAACGAATCCCTGGCGCCCATCGGATACAGGGAAATCTCTGTCCCTGCCCTGAAAAATAAAAACATCAAACAGGGCCGGAGCTCAGGAGGAATACTGATCTGGTATAAAGACGAGCTCCACCAATACATCAAACCGGTGAAGAGAGGAAGCAGCCACATATGGATCAGGATCAGCAGCTCCATCCTCACCTCTCAGTCTGATGTCCACCTCTGTGCCACCTATATACCACCGCCAGAGTCCCCCTACTTCAATCCAGAGAGCTTCGAGATCTTACAAAGAGAAGCCGCCCACTATCAGGCCCTGGGCAAAGTTCTCATCTTTGGAGACCTCAACGCAAGAACAGGGAGAGAAAACGACTTCCTGACCACGGATGGGAACATCTACATATTTGGAGCAGAGAATGACGGCCAAGACTCAGTACACACAGAGAGAAACAGCTATGACAGTACAGTCAACAAAAGTGGTAAAAAGCTCCTGAACGTATGTAGAAGTTTAGGACTTCATATTCTTAATGGACGTACCAAAGGAGACTCTTTAGGGAGGTATACACTAAACTCCCATGTAGGGAGGAGTGTAGTAGATTATGCCATTACAGACATGAACCAGGCAAATATCAGCGCCTTCATAGTCACCCCACAAACGCACCTGTCAGACCACAGCCAACTTCTTCTGTACTTGAAATCTACAGAGAAACCACCCACTCAAAAGCCACAGCATAGCGGCCTCTTCAACCGGCCTCCATCATATAAATGGTCCAAAACGTCGGCACTAAAGTACAAAGAGGCTCTCAGTAGACCCGAAATACAGCGGATGCTCCACCACTTCTACAACCACGAGTACCAGCCTAACCCAAAGGGAGTGAGTCAAGCTACAAAAGACCTCAACAATATATTCTATGCAATGGCCAGACTGTCCGACCTTAAAAAAGTTGACTACAAGAGACCAAAAGAAAAACAGACCAACGGTTGGTTTGACAGAGAATGTAAAGCCGTACGGAAGACCCTGAGAACAGCCTCAAACAAGAACCATAGAGACCCCAACCACCCTGGTCTGAGGGAAGCCTATGAAACCATACAAAGACAGTACAAAACCATCCTCAGGAGGAAGAAGCAGAGTTACATCTCTACCAAGCTTAACCAACTCCAAGATGCTCTTCAAGACAATTCCTTCTGGGAACTATGGAACCACATGGGCACAAAAGACAAGAAAAACAACATCCATATCCAAAATGGCAACATCTGGCTCCAGTACTTCAGAGACCTCTATAAAGACATCCCAAAGGAAGAACTAAACCAAGAACAGGAAAACATAATGGCAAAACTAAAAGCAATGGAGGAAAAAGTAAAAAATTTCCAAAACCCAGTGGATACACCTATTACATTACAGGAAGTAGCAGAGAGAATCTCTTCCATAAGATGTAGAAAAGCCGGTGGCCTGGATGAAATCCTACCAGAAATGTTGAAGTACAGCCCACCAGAAATACAGGCTGCAATGGTTAAACTCTTCAATATTGTGCTAAGTGCCGGCTACTTCCCTCGTACCTGGAACCAAGGCCTCATCACACCCATCCACAAGAATGGGGAAAGGTATGACCCAGCCAACTACAGAGGCATATGTGTCAGCAGCAACCTGGGGAAACTGTTCAACAGCATCCTGATCAAGAGGATCCTCAGTTTCCTCACCGAACATAACGTCCTCAGCAAGAGCCAAGCAGGGTTCATGCCAAACCACCGCACCATTGACCACATCTATACCCTGCACAGCCTCATTCAGAGACACGTCCACAATACAAAGAACGGGAAGATATACGCCTGTTTCGTGGACTTTAAAAAGGCCTTTGATTCGGTGTGGCACCCGGGCTTATTCCTGAAACTGCTGGAGAGCGGAATAGGAGGAAAGACCTACGATGTTATCAAAAGCTCCTACACCGAGAACCTCTGCAGTGTGAGTGTGAACGGTAAAAGAACGGCTTATTTCCAGCAGAGCCGTGGAGTCAGACAAGGCTGCAGCCTAAGTCCAACGCTCTTCAACATTTACATCAACGAGCTGGCTACCGCTCTGGAATCTTCCACAGCACCAGGTCCCACCCTCCACGACACCCAGGTGAAATTCCTGCTGTATGCAGATGATCTGCTGCTTCTCTCACCAACCGAGAAAGGCCTCCAAGACAACCTGAAAATCTTAGAGAAATTCAGCTCCACCTGGGCACTACCGGTCAACCTAAAGAAAACCAACATCATGGTGTTCCAGAGGAGAAAGAGAAAATTAGACCAGCACCCTTCATTTGTCCTCAACAACTGCGCCCTTACAGGAACAGACAAATATACCTACCTGGGCCTAGAGATTCACCGGTCAGGAAGCTTCAAACAAGCCATAGAGACCCTGAGAGACAAGGCATGTAAAACCTTCTATGGCATCCGAAGGAAACTTTACCATCTGAAGCCACCAGTGAGGGTCTGGTTAAAAATCGGTCATCGCCCCAATCCTCCTGTATGGCAGTGAAGTCTGGGGTCCTCACACCTACCCAGACTGGTCAAGATGGGATTCCAGCCCAACAGAAATATTCCACCTGGAATTCTGCAAGCACCTTCTCCAAGTCCATCGGAGCACCTCCAACAGTGCCTGCCGGGCCGAGCTGGGCAGATTCCCTCTACACCTAACGGTTCTAAAGAGGGCACTGTCATTCCGGGCTCACCTACGTAGGAGCAATCCAAGCTCCCATCACCATAAAGCCCTGACACACGTAGGTGAAACAGAAAAACTAGGACCCTCGGAACAGCTCACCCAAACCCAACCTGACCAGAACACCAATCACAACAACCTGACAAAAGCCGAAATCAGGAAGATGGTAGACGAAGGCCAGGAGAGGTATGTCAGTGACTGGAAGAACGACATCATCAGTTCCCAGAAACTGACCATGTACCGGAGTCTACAGAGAGACTACAGTCTGGCCCCATACCTGGAGAAACTCCCGGACCCCAGAGACCGCCAGATCCTGAGCCGGTATAGACTCAGTGCCCACAGTCTGGCCATCGAATCCGGCCGACACAGGCAGAGCTACAAGCCCAGGGAGGAAAGACTATGCCAACACTGTGACCAGGAGGCCATAGAGGACGAAACCCACTTCCTGCTACACTGCTCCAAATACTCAGCAGTGAGGGACACTCACTTCAGGAGACTCTCACATCTCTTCCCGGATTTCATCACCATGAAGGAGGAAGAGAAAACACATATCTTGCTGGGGGAAGAAGAGAGAGCAGCGGAGATAGCAGCGCGGTATGTGAGCGAATGTCATAGACTGCGAGAAAGAGAACTATGATATGCCATGGACTTCTATAGCCCCACCCCGGATCTGCCCCCATCACCCCTCCCCATGCCATGGACTTTTATAGCCCCCACCCTGGACCTGCGCCCCCATCACCCCTCCCTATGCCATGGACTTCCATAGCCCCACCCTGGATCTGCCCCTACTCAACATCCCTATCCCCCTTTTGTACACTTGCTTTGGCAAAACTAATGTGTATTTAGTCCTGCCAATAAAGCTTCTTTGAATTTGAATATATACCCACATACACTGCCTGCCTAGCCCTGATATCTATATACCCACATACACTGCCTGCCTAGCCCTGATATCTATATACCCACATACACTGCCTGCCTAGCCCTGATATCTATATACCCACATACACTGCCTGCCTTGCCCTGATATCTATATACCCACATATACTGCCTGCCTAGCACTGATATCTATATACCCACATACACTGCCTGCCTAGCCCTGATATCTATATACCCACATACACTGCCTGCCTAGCACTGATTTCTATATACCCACATACACTGCCTGCCTGCCTAGCACTGATATCTATATACCCACATACACTGCCTGCTAGCACTGATATCTATATACCCACATACACTGCCTGCCTAGCACTGATATCTATATACCCACATACACTGCCTGCCTAGACTGATATCTATATACCCACATACACTGCCTGCGTGCCTAGTACAGATATCTATATACCCACATACACTGCCTGCCTGCCTAGCACTGATATCTATATACCCACATACACTGCCTGCCTGCCTAGCACTGATATCTATATACCCACATACACTGCCTGCCTGCCTAGCACTGATATCTATATACCCACATAACCCCCCCTACAATTTTCCTACCTGCCTGCCTAGCACTGATATCTATATACCCACATACACTGCCGCCTGCCTAGCACTGATATTATATACCCACATACACTGCCTGCCTAGCACTGATATCTATATACCCACATACACTGCCTGTCTAGCCTGATATCTATATACCCACATACACTGTCCTGCCTAGCCTGATATCTATATACCCACATACACTGCCTGTCTAGCCCTGATATCTATATACCCACATACACTGCTCTGCTAGCCCTGATATCTATATACCCACATACACTGCCTGCCTAGCCCTGATATCTATATACCCACATACACTGCCTGTCTAGCCCTGATATCTATATACCCACATACACTGCCTGCCTGCTAGCACTGATATCTATATACCCACATACACTGCCTGCCTAGCACTGATATTATATACCCACATACACTGCCTGCCTAGCCTGATATCTATATACCCACATACACTGCCTGCCTAGCCTGATATCTATATACCCACATACACTGCCTGCCTAGCACTGATATCTATATACCCACTACACTGCCTGCCTAGCCCTGATATCTATATACCCACATACACTGCCTGCCTAGCACTGATATCTATATACCCACATACAACTGCCTGCCTAGCACTGATATCTATATACCCACATACACTGCCTGCCTAGCACTGATATCTATATACCCACATACACTGCCTGCCTGCTTAACACTGATATCTATATACCCACATATACTGCCTGCATGCCTTGCACTGATATCTATATACCCACTGTAAGCTTTTCAGGGGATATAGCTCTGGGATCGCCGTCTGGGTAGACAGAATGGCACGGAAACAGTTCATTCAGCAGCAGTTCTGGTGAAAACTGGCCGCAACCAGCTTTATTAAAGTCCACAGCAAACAGATATAAAACAAATCATAAACAGAAGACCTAGGCTTGTCCAGCCACTTACTACACTTAGATAGATTTCCCTATCTATCCGGGTCCCGACTCTACCAGCCGGGGCCAAAACAACACATATGTTCAGCATTTACCAGCATTTACCAGCATTGAGGTTCACAGAGTCTCCTCCTTGTGTCTGAAGGCACCTTCAACGTCCAGACTTGAGAGAGCTCCACTCCTATTCAGCTGCTATCCGCATAGATTCTCACAGAGACTACTCCTGTGTCCGGGGTACATCGAGCACCCAGACTGAGATAGCTCAAACTCCTGGAGACACCTTCTGTGCCTGGACCCCTCCTGTGTCCAGACTAAACGTGCTCCCTGACTGTGTTCCAACACACCTACTTCTGGTCTCCTAATTAACACCTGAGTGATTTCAGGCCTGAGCTGCAAGTGTGTACTGAATGTTAGGTGTAGTGACCTTTTTCTACCACTAGGTCTACAAAGCCACCCACCTCCCTTATACCAGTCAGTAAAGTAGCTAGGTGAAATATACACCCCATTCAATACACATACTCTCACTGTCTCACACCACATACATTGCCTGCCTGCCTAGCACTGATATCTATATACCCACATACACTGCCTGCCTGCCTAGCACTGATATCTATATACCCACATACACTGCCTGCATGCCTTGCACTGATATCTATATACCCACATACACTGCCTGCCTGACTAGCACTGATATCTATATACCCACATACACTGCCTGCCTGCTTAGCACTGATATCTATATACCCACATACACTGCCTGTGTTGTGACCCGCACCACAATTGTGGGTTACCAGAGCAATGGGGTACTCAGAGCCGAGCCCATGGAAGTCTATGGGGTTGTCACAGGTAGCGGTGGCTCGGTCTGTGGCCCTGGCGGTCAGGCGTATGTTGGGGGGAATATTTACAGGGGATTTGGTATATAACGGTTCGTGACGCCACTGTAGTTGTCTGATCACTAAGACCAGCGCTGCAGTAATTCTCTGAGGGGATGTTGTGGCAGCCAGATGACGGGTCCCCCACAGGTGGGACTGGTCCCTCAAAGTCTATGGTATTAATGATGTCGGGTGCAAATAAATAAATCAGTCTCACACCATCCAGCGTCTTTCCATACCTTTTACTTGTCAGATGTTTAGGCAGGTCCCAGGGAGGC
Organism: Oophaga sylvatica; assembly: GCA_033576555.1. NCBI lineage: Eukaryota > Metazoa > Chordata > Amphibia > Anura > Dendrobatidae > Oophaga > Oophaga sylvatica. The sequence goes on from JARQOD010000006.1 coordinate 344,566, forward strand.
TGGTCGGGTGGAGGATGTGTTTTGAGGTAACGGATGAGCAGGGTAGAGGCCTCCTTAACTTTCCAATATGATGAGTCCAACCTGCATAGAGCTAAGTTCACTCCGATTTCTCCAGCTAACTCCTCAGCTGTACTGCCCGTTCAGCATAGTGGTCGGAGCCTTCCATATAACGTGAGAGAGCTGAGTTCCTACTGTTGTCCTGCAGTGACTCAAGGTTCCCACTCTCCAGACTCCAGTTACGTACCGACACTCCAAGGGCTGCTTTCTGCGACCTAAGGTCCAGTAAGACTCTGGTTTTTCTACCACTACGCCTGAAGCTGTAGTGACACTTCGGTCTCCAGTGACCGGAGAACAATGCCGGATAGTTCAATCCTTAAGGCACTTCTGAATTCTTCCTACTGCGCCCTTCGCCCTGCTCAACTCTTGATATCAGCACTGACTAGGCTAGGATAATATTCAGTTATCCGTACTAGCCTCCACTTTTGCACTGTCTCTCTGTATTGACAGGAATCTCGTTTCTCCAACAGGCACTAGTCCTGACTCCCTCTACACACAGGAGAAGCCTTCCGACTCCCCTGTCTGCACGCTCACAGGAGAACTCTCAGACTGCACTGTGCTACAGGACACTCCCCTATACACCCCTGCTGGGTGTGTCTGAGTGTATGTGAGTAATGTCGAGCCCTTAACCGTTACCTCTCCACTCATCCTCCTGGTATTGTGTGCCTGACATACCAGGGCTACACACCTGCATGCCTTGCACTGATATCTATATACCCACATACACTGCCTGCCTAGCACTGATATCTATATACCCACATACACTGCCTGCCTAGCACTGATATCTATATACCCACATACACTGCCTGCCTGCCTAGCACTGATATCTATATACCCACATACACTGCCTGCCTAGCACTGATATCTATATACCCACATACACTGCCTGCCTGCCTAGCACTGATATCTATATACCCACATACACTGCCTGCCTGCCTTGCACTGATATACCCTGTAATTAGTCCTTAGAAGGACTGTAGGTTTAGCTGGATTTGTGGATTCAACAATGGTATACTCACACTGATACTCCACATATTCTCTCCCTAGCTCAGCAGCAGCTCTCCCTACACTGCCTGATTCCGGAGCAGACTGTGATGAGCATGGCGGTGCAAGGTCTGATATAGACCTGATGACGTGCAGCCAGCCAATCACTGTAATGCCACAACCAACATGGCTGCGGCATTACAGTGTGTGGCAGACAATCCCTGCATGTTGATTGGCACTCTAAAGAGCGCCAAACATGCAGGGCGGGAACCCGAGTTCCCACCGAGCATCCCCGGAAATACTCAGCACTCGCCGAGCATCGCGAACACTGCGATGCTCGGTCGAGTACCGAACATTACCGAGCATGCTTGCTCATCACTATACGCGAGCCATCTTCTGCATTCATTTTGCTCAGTGCATCTCTGAGGCCAGTGTACATGAGTCATCTTCTACACTTCTCGTCATGCACAGTGCATCTCTGAGGCCGGTGTACATGAGTCATCTTCTACACTTCTCGTCATGCACAGTGCATCTCTGAGGCCAGGTGTACATGAGTCATCTTCTGCACTTCTCGTCATGCACAGTGCATCTCTGAGGCCAGGTGTACAGGAGTCATCTTCTGCACTTCTCGTCATGCACAGTGCGTCTCTGAAGCCGGATGCACGTGAATCATCTTCTACACTTCTGGTCATGTGCAGTGCGTCTCTGAAGCTGGGTGTACGTGAGTCATCTTCTGCACTTCTGGTCATGCGCAGTGCGTCTCTGAGGCTGGGTGTACGTGAGTCATCTTCTGCACTTTGAGTCGTGCACAGTGCGCCTATGAGGCCGGGTGTACGTGAGTCATCTTCTGCACTTCTGGTCATGCGCAGTGCTGTAAGCAGGTTGTAAGATGCAATGACTCATGGAAGGCAGAGCAAGGGTTAACAATTTAATTAGCAGTAAAGGTACTCCTCGCAGGGAGATAAACAGTTAAACTGGGGGTCTACAACAGAGAATGGTAAAATTAGCAACACTTCACTCAGCAAACTTATCCTGTCCATGATTTCCTCAGCCACGGATGATCCGGTGGGGGTTGTAGTCCTGGTAGCGGTCGGTGAAGTGTCCTCCAGTGGAGATCCTCAGCTCCCGGTCTTCTTGCTTCTGGCGGTCTCTGGTCTCACCCGTTGGGCCCCTAGTCCATTAACTCATGCAGACAAATTCACAGACGCGGCCAAGGCCCCGGTATCAAGTGCGGTCTCAGGTACACTGGTCAGCGATGGGGAGCGCAGCCTTTATCACTGAGCGCGGCTCTAAGCTGAACGGAGCCCACGCCTGTCTCTACTCACAGTCCCGATTCCGTGCCAGTGGGCGATCAGCTGCTTCCTGACAGCCGAAGCACGCTGCGCACATATTTTTTCTGTCTCTCTCTCTCCAGGCGGGAAGCTAACTGAAGCTGCGCGTGCTTTTTCTTTTGACACGTCCCTTCTTCCTGGTCCCCTATTTCTTCCCTCAGGCAACATGGAACACAGCCTCAACAGTTCCGGACCCGGCTCGGTACAGGTACCTGCAGTGCCTGGTCTTCCTTCTTACACTGCATCACTGAAGCCGGGTGTACGTGAGTCATCTTCTACACTTCTGGTCATGTGTGGGAGCCCAGCTTGGATTGAACCACTAGAGGTCTCACTATACATACACACACCTTCACCCCTCTCCTCAGTCCACCAGAGGAATATAAAAGGAGGGTGAAGGCAGGAAGCCAGGCAGACTTGAGAGACTTGAGAGTAGTGCAGCTCAGCAGAGTTCAGCAAAAGGCAGAAGGCTGCAGTCTGCAGCAGAGTGAGTTCAGCTCAGTTCAGTAAAGAGCTAGGAGTGTGCAGAAGAGGCAGCCCACCAACTGCCAGTGTGTATGATCGTGTGAGGGCCCGAGTAGGCCGAAAGCAAGAGGAGAGTAGCAAAGGGGCAGAGGAGCCCAACCAGCTCACCCCAGCAAGTATAAACCGGACGCCGGGTCCGAGCCTACGGGGATCTCCACGAACTAGTAGGAGAACACCGGAATTCCTGGAGGACTACAAGTCCCAGGAGCATCACAGAGCTGATACGTAACAGGGCCAGGAGGACGGAGTTCAGGCAAGCAGGGCCCTGCAAGCAGGGACTGTGTACTTCAAGAGAAGGTCCAACCACAAGGTGAGCCAGGTGCAAGACAGAGATTAAGTTAGGCCCAGCTACATGCCGGCCAGCACTTCATTACAGAAAGACAAGGAATAAGGAGGCCTTAACCCTACTCAGGGGAGAATCTGGATGTGCACCCTTCACCCTACAGTGCTCCGGGATGTGCCTGCAACATCTTCAGTAAAGGTACCAAAGTGACTTGTGTGTGTGTGTCCATCTTCTTACCCCTAACTGCCGGGTTCCCTTCCGTCCTGCATCCCTACACATCTACCTGCCCTGGAAGGACACAGCCTCACCTGTAGGAGGCCTAACATCTAGCTGCGCAACCCCATCCCTTCCAGAGGATCTGCACAGCAGCGCTGGTCCCCCTGACCAGATACTACAGGTGGCGTCACGACCAATTACACGAACATTCATTCCCCTGCAAATATCCCCCTTTTAAGGTGAGCGCCCAGGGCCACGGACCGAGCTGTGCTGCCGTGACATCCCCAATAGAAGTTAATAGGCTCGGATCCGAATACCCCACTGCCCTGGGAGGTCGACTCACATGCACAGTGCGCCTATGAAGCCGGGTGTACGTGAGTCATCTTCTGCACTTCTGGTCATGCACAGTGCATCTCTGAGGCCGGGTGACCGTGAGCCGTCTTCTGCACTTCTGGTCATGTGCAGTGCGACTCTGAAGCCAGGTGTACGTGAGTCATCTTCTGCACTTCTGGTCATGCGCAGTGCGTCTCTGAGGCCGGGTGACCGTGAACCGTCTTCTGCACTTCTGGTCATACGCAATGCGTCTCTGAGGCCGGGTGTACGTGAGTCATCTTCTGCACTTTGGTCATGTGCAGTGCGCCTGAAGCTGGGTGTACATGAGTCATCTTCTGCACTTTGAGTCATGCACAGTGCGCCTATGAGGCCGGGTGTATGTGAGCCATCTTCTGCACTTCTGGTCATGAGCAGTGCGTCTCTGAAGCCGGATGTACATGAGTCATCTTCTGCTCTTCTGGTCATGCGCAGTGAGTCTCTGAAGCTGGTGTACGCGAGTCATCTTCTGCACTTCTGGTCATGCGCAGTGCGTCTCTAAAGCCGGGTGTACGCGAGTCATCTTCTGCACTTCTGTCATGCGCAGTGCGTCTCTGAGGCCGGGTGTACGCGAGTCATCTTCTGGTCATGCGCAGTGCGTCTCTGAGGCCGGGTGTACGTGAGTCATCTTCTGCACTTCTGGTCATGCGCAGTGCGTCTCTGATGCCGGGTGTACGCGAGTCATCTTCTGCACTTCTGGTCATGCGCAGTGCGTCTCTGAGGCCGGGTGTACGCGAGTCATCTTCTGCACTTTGGTCATGCACAGTGCGCCTATAAGGCCGGGTGTACGTGAGTCATCTTCTGCACTTCTGGTCATGCGCAGTGCGTCTCTGAAGCCGGGTGTACGTCAGTCATCTTCTGCACTTCTGGTCATGCGCAGTGAGTCCCTGAAGCTGGGTGTACGTGAGTCATCTTCTGCACTTCTGGTCATGCACAGTGCGCCTATGAAGCCGGGTGTACGTGAGTCATCTTCTGCACTTCTGGTGATGCACAGTGCGTCTCTGAGGCCGGGTGACCGTGAGCCGTCTTCTGCACTTCTGGTCATGCGCAATGCGTCTCTGAGGCCGGGTGTACGTGAGTCATCTTCTGCACTTCTGGTCATATGCAGTGCGCCTCTGAAGCCGGGTGTATGTGAGTCATCTTCTGCACTTTGAGTCATGCACAGTGCGCCTATGAGGCCGGGTGTACGTGAGCCGTCTTCTGCACTTCTGGTCATGCGCAGTGCGTCTCTGAGGCTAGGTGTACGTGAGTCATCTTCTGCATTTTGAGTCATGCACAGTGCGCCTATGAGGCCGGGTGTACGTGAGCCGTCTTCTGCACTTCTGGTCATGAGCAGTGCATCTCTGAAGCCGGGTGTACGTGAGTCATCTTCTGCACTTCTGATCATGCGCAGTGCGCCTCTGAAGCCGGGTGTACATGAGTCATCTTCTGCACTTTGAGTCATGCACAGTGCGTCTCTGAAGCCTGGTGTACGTGAGTCATCTTCTGCACTTCTGGTCACGCACAGTGCGCACTACAGGACTTTGCTCTGTCTTCATCAGGGAAGATAAGTCCGCCTGCACAGGAGCGCGATGCAGGGGAGACTGTGGATGACGTACGACACGTCATCTGCCCGAAGCAAGGAGGACAGTGATCATAGGAAGAAGGGAGGACCAGGACCATGACACCCTTCAGACTGGACGCCCGCAGGGAGGACCAGGACCACGACACCTCAGACTGGACACCCGCGGGAGGACCAGGACCACAACACCTCAGACTGGACGCCCGCGGGAGGACAAGGACCACGACACCTCAGACTGGACACCCGCAGGGAGGACCAGGACCACGACACCTCTCAGACTGGACGCCCCGCAGGGGCCTTGCAGGCTGGATGTGGGGGCAGATAACCAGCATTATGGAATCCTGTATACCAGCCATGACAGGTGACATCTTATATCTGCCTTTAAGGTTCACTGTTGAGTTTGTTCGCAGGACACGGGCTCCCTCTAGTGGCAGCAGCTTCTGTTCCTCTGTTCTTCCTCTGTAGCGCTGCATTACCTCACATTTTACCTCACAGACTGATCTTCACAGGACGGCCACCATTTACTCCCCATCGCTGGTACTGATCGTGTGGTACTGGTCTCCGCCCTGCGTCACTCAGCCGCATTGATAAGACTGGATGTCAGGCTGGTATTATGCCTCGTGTGTTTCATGTGGTGACACCTCGTTATTTCATCGCTCCTCGCGTCACGGATGTATTTACCGGTAGCTGCGCAGACGTCGGGGTCCGGTCTTATGGAGCTATGGTAAATGAGTTACCTACCTGTCGGACTACGCACACACCTGAGGGTAACGTGTAGTGAGGACAGTGAGACGGCGGCTACGCAGCCGGTGGGATCCAGGACGCCGACTACACAGAGACAGTACAGCTACAGCAACCTCTGCCGAACATTCACTAACGGCACCAAGTCCCAAAAATATTTACCTGAAACGAGATCTGCAGCTTCTGTCTCCTCAAAGGCGTCGTCTCTCAGCAGCACCACAGCCTACGCAAGAGATGAAGCCACCAAAACATGAGGAACCTGGGAAATGCAGCTCCAGATAGAGAAAGCTGCCCAAGAGAGGAGGCCGCCAATGGAGACGTTACGCCTGGATGCTGCCTTAGAAAGACTAGCAGCAGAGGAGGCCGATCCTGAGGCTCCTAGATGCAGGAGGCCGAGCCTGAGGCTCCTAGATGCAGGAGGCTGAGCCTGAGGCTCCTAGATGCAGGAGGCCGAGCCTGAGGCTCCTAGATGCAGGAGGCCGAGCCTGAGGCTCCTAGATGCAGGAGGCCGAGCCTGAGGCTCCTAGACGCAGGATTCATTACAAAGCACATTACAGTACATGAACGAGCTTCAGACTGCCATCCTGAGCCAGCCGCAAGCTGAGAGCACAATATCTCTGGTGAAAGAGGACCCTACAACGGGCGTGAATGAAGGACGCTAGAAACGTGAAAGCAACATGCCCGACACCTCTGCCGCAGACAGCCCAGACACCCACCAGGGAACCGACACACGTTGCCTTTCTGGCATATCTTTCGTCACGCCAAAGCAGTACCACAACGGCTGGCGCCACTCGGAGGATACTAGGAAGAACAGCCGCACTCACGGGTGAACGCACGAAAAGTTGTATTTACAATCGTCACCACGCAAAAATATAGCTGAGATTGAGGATTCGGAAGACAGCAGTAAGCAACGCTTCGACCCAATTCTGTTCTCGCCTCCCAGTCCGCTAGTCAGGCCTCACATACGAGCTGTGTGCACATACTTCTAGATGCTTTGTATGTGCCTTTCTGGTAGCAATGCTTGAAAAAGACTCGAGATTGGGAAAAAAACGCATGAGTACGGCTGTTCTTCTGATTGTCACGTTCAGCCGTCACCAACCCACCCGGCTGAGTGCGCACCTTCTCTATTCCCTAACTCCGAGGATAGTAACAGCTATGAATGCACCTGACATCATTACGAGGGCGATCCACCACCATCATACCCTGCTGAGAACCACTTCTCAATAGACTTTGCTAAGTTCTTTACGAGGTGTAAACTAGTCTCCAACGTGCTCCTAGAATTCAGTGATCAGGCTGAAGGCCTTTCCAAAATGTTACTAGAGGCTTGTGTTGGCACACAGAGAAGAAATAGACGTCTTAGTGAACTATCTGGGAGAAGAGTCAGGTAGACACACAGCAAGGATCAGAGACATCAATATAAACCGCTCTGAGACTGGCCTCCAAATGATGTGGGACAGGCTGGATAGTGAGTCAGGCAGTGAGCGGTGTCACATGGAGGGGTCGCTGTGTGTTCCCCCCAGGATGCGGACGGAGCCCTATTAGACCCGCTGGAGTCCCTGGTGGTCACAGCAGGACGCCTGTGCGTCACAGGGCAGAATAAAGTGTGGACCTGCTCAAGCTATCTGGCTTGGGATTGTTCAGGAATAGCCGGTATGGGCTTTTATTTTTGAAACGGACTGCAGGAAGGAAGTGGGGCCGGTCCGTTTCCTCCAGTCCGGGCCTTACAGGTGGCCTAAGGCCACAGATTCCAGTTTGAGAGTGCATTGTAGTTACAGGCGTCGCTCTGATTGCAATGCAGAATAAAAATACGTGTAGGTCTTGGACATGCTAGTGTCCAGGGCAGATTTAGGGAAAACCTGCCCTGGCTTTTGGTGTTTTGAAACAGACTGCAGGATGGTAGTCGTGCAGTCCGTTTCATTCCTGTCCGGGTTTTCCATGTGGCTGAAGGCCACAGATTCCAGTTCAAAATCCCTGCAGTAAAGGGTTTGGGTGTGTCAGTATCAGAGTGGAGTGTGGAGCAAGCAATGGAGATACTTGAAGGACACCAAGGGGTTAAGTAGTAGTGTGGGCTGGGAATTGTGTGAGGGACTTCCTAGATAGAGTCAGTCGGGGGTGGACCCTGTTACTGCTCTGATGTCCCAGGTCCTGAGCTGTGTAGCGGACAGGAAGAGAGAAGTGTGAAAGGTACCAGCGGTAGTGAAGCCGGTGAAGGAATCACCGTGGGACCGTCAGCCAGCGGCATCAGAGGGATTTAATGCCCACGATTGGTGATGGCACAGATCGTGGGCATTGCTGCGGGGTTCAGCTGTCACATACAGCTGACACCCGCACTCGATCGCCAGAGCGCTCAGTGTAAGGCGGCACGATACTAGTACTGCTCTCAGCACAATCGCACCTCCCGCAGAGCATTACTAGTACGGCGAAGGTCGCGAAGGGGTTAATAATGGTGCTGAGAAAGTCAAAAAGACCTTTGAAAAATATTGGCCCCTCCTGGAGATGGATGAAGAAGTGACGCCATTTCTAGGCGGATACCCACATATCACATATAGAAGAGGTCGTTCACTACAGGATAGACTGGTACATAGTCACGCCTCAATGCCAAGATCGACACCTTGCTAAAATCGGATATTAAGGGTGGCTTTAGCTGTGGTAAGTGTGTGGTGCACCCCTTTATCCAGAGATGTAAACCTTTAGGGGTGCAAATATTGACAAACTGTTCACCATCATGGACTTCATAGACTGTCGCACTCAGGGCATGGTATATAAAGGGACCTGCCAGTGCGGTCTCGAATACGTAGAAAAGACCAAAAGGAGCTCAGACGGAGAGTAAGACACCTTGGAGGTCGAGAACAACAGAACACAGGAGAGACATCCCCATTGCGAGACGTGAACTGAATCCATGATGGTCACAAAACAGTTATGACATTTACAGGTGTAGAGAAAGCGGGCAAACCTCCAAGAAGGGGAGCCTGGGCCCACCCAATATTGCAGAAGGAGGCAAGGGGGATTTTGTGCCTCAACAGGTTCCCTGAATGAGCAGCTGACCTTCGGTTGCTTTATTTGAGTTCTGAGCCTTATCATTATGCATTTAGCCTAGAAATCTACCAAAATTCCTATTATGTAACCACCTTAAAACATAACACACAAATACAATTTATCTTTTCTTCTCTCTTTTCTGAAAGAATCCCTCTAACCTAAAGGTCTTCTTGTTTTCTTCCTTGGATGAGTCCCTTGTAATATTGGTATTGCCTTATAATCTGTTATAGAGCCTCATAGCCCCTGGTGATAATGGTGCTGTACAGGAATTAAACTGTGGAGCGGTATATGCAGTGCGGACGGTATCTAGGAGTGTCATAATTAAAGAGACACAAGATGCAGAATATCAGTCCTGCACAGGAGAATGAGTCGCTCCCCCATTGGGACTCAATATGTGCTCCAGCAAACCGGAATCTACATTTGATGGAAAGTAGGTTGCGTTCCAGAGCATCAGAAGTGACGCGCCAGATGTGATGCGTGCCAGCACATCGGAAGTGAGGCGTTTGGGATGCATGTATGCTCCAGGGCCATGGAAATGGAACACTAAACATATGGAGCCACGTGGAATGGGTGGACAAGTTTCATGGGACCTCAGGGCATGGAAGGATTGGGACTGAGGATTGGACAGGTGAGGAACCCACCCACCGGTAGTGTAATTTGGCGCGGAGTACGTGTCGGTTCGAACATAGAGCAAGGAAAACGAAGCTAGGAAATTTTTAAGTTTACTCCAGAAAATAAAGGCAGTGTTTACAAAAATTCCAAAGATATTACAAAAAAGAGTCAAAATACAGTATGTACAACAATTAGCAAATAAAAGGGATTAAAATAAGACTTACTACATCTCAGTCACTGGTATGGCGTGTCGATGAGGGGAGGAGGACTTTCCCAGGGCAAAGGGTCCTTCAGCAAAGCATTGTGTAGCTGGTCCTCCAGGCGTCTGATAACTTTTCAAATGAGCGTCTCAGCTTTATGCTTTTCTCTTGCTGACCTCACTCGGTGAGAATGTACGCCCCTTTTTGAACAGTTATTAAAAACTTCTACTCGCCATAACTCTGGCTGGGAGGCTCACAGAGTGACGACAGGGGTATTATATTTTTTGTTACGAAATTACCTTTCTTTTGAGACCAAAGATGACACGTCTGCGTGTCACTGGGGGGGCAGAAACTGTTTTCTCGGTCTCTGATGGCTAATAATAGATGTGCCTTTTCTGGGGTGGCTGGGGGCAGATGTTAGTAGCCAGGGGAGGCACAAAAAAAATGCGCCCTCCCTAGGCTATGAATATCTGTCATCAGTCACTGGCTTTCCCTGTCTAGTGGAGAAAATACCACGGGAGCCCATGCATTTTTTTTTCAACGAATTAACACAATTAACCCCTACATGTATGGAATTTTGCACACATACACTCATGTAATTGTTAATCAAAACCATATATCAAACTACATGAAATGAAATGGTTAACTGTATGTAACATGTGTCATTTCATGTCGGGGTCTGTAATGATTTTACAGAAGCCGACAATTGAATTAGCGGCTATTATGCTATGCACAAGTGTATGACCTATAAATATATATACTGTGTGTATATATATATATATATATATATATATATATGTGTCACAATGACATAGAAAATATATATATATATATATGTGTATATATCTATTCTTTCCATTCTTTATTAAACCTGTCAGTGTGATTTTACAGTATAGCCGGGGATGAAGTGCCGGCTTTTCTATAGGACACCGGTGTGTATTTCTCACAAGTCACACGCATGGGTCGTGTGTAATCCGATGTTTTCACGCCCCCATAGACTTGCATTGGTGAGACTCGGCCGATATACGGTGCAAATCGTAGCATGCTGCACGTACTGTATAATACGGCCGAGAAAAAATCGGCTGCTGGGAGCTGCCCCATAGATTAACATTGGTCCAAGTGCAATGTGACTTTTTTTTTTTTCTCGCATTGCACTCGTCCGTATTTCTAGTGTGACTCCGGCCTTACACTCAGACAATTTATTGGAATCTGAGGTCACATCAAACACATACATTCAGACAGAGGTACTAACTTTGTTGGTGCAGCCAAAGAATTAGGGATTTCTTCAAATCTGGACTGCAAAACTATTGAGTATTGTGCATCTGGTTGTGGGACCACTGTGCCGCGGTCGGGGGAGAGTCTGGAGAGGTGTAACACCTGGTTGTGAAACCACTGTGCCGCAGTCGGGGGAGAGTCTGGGAGGTGTAACACCAGGTTGTGGGACCACTGTGCTGTGGTCTGGGGAGAGTCTGGAGGGGTGTAACACCTGGTTGTGGGACCACTGTGCTGTGGTCTGGGGAGAGTCTGGAGGGGTGTAACACCTGGTTGTGGGACCACTGTGCTGTGGTCTGGGGAGAGTCTGGAGGGGTGTAACACCTGGTTGTGGGACCACTGTGCTGTGGTCTGGGGAGAGTCTGGAGGGGTGTAACACCTGGTTGGGACACTGTGCTGTGGTCTGGGAGAGTCTGGAGGGGTGTAACACTGGTTGTGGGACCACTGTGCTGTGGTTCGGGGAGTCTGGAGGGGTGTAACACCTGGTTGTGGGACCACTGTGCCGTGGTCCGCGGAGAGTCTGGAGGGGTGTTACACCTGGTTGTGGGACCACTGTGCGTGGTCCGGGGAGTCTGGAGGGGTGTAACACCTGGTTGTGGGACCACTGTGCTGTGCTCGGGGAAGTCTGGAGGGGTGTAACACCTGGTTGTGGGACCACTGTGCTGTGCTCGGGGAGAGTCTGGAGGGGTGTAACACCTGGTTGTGGGACCACTGTGCTGTGCTCTGGGGAGAGTCTGGAGGGGTGTAACACCTGGTTGTGAGACCACTGTGCTGTGCTCGGGGAGAGTCTGGAGGGGTGTAACACCTGGTTGTGAGACCACTGTGCTGTGCTCGGGGGAGAGTCTGGAGGGGTGTAACACCTGGTTGTGGGACCACTGTGCTGTAGTCTGGGGAGAGTCTGGAGGGGTGTAACACCTGGTTGTGGGACCACTGTGCTGTGCTCGGGGGAGAGTCTGGAGGGGTGTAACACCTGGTTGTGAGACCACTGTGCTGTGCTCTGGGGAGAGTCTTGAGGGGTGTAACACCTGGTTGTGAGACCACTGTGCTGTGCTCGGGGAGAGTCTGGAGGGGTGTAACACCTGGTTGTGGGACCACTGTGCTGTGCTCGGGGGAGAGTCTGGAGGGGTGTAACACCTGGTTGTGAGACCACTGTGCTGTGGTCTGGGGAGTCTGGAGGGGTGTAACACCTGGTTGTGAGACCACTGTGCTGTGGTCTGGGGAGTCTGGAGGGGTGTAACACCTGGTTGTGAGACCACTGTGCTGTGGTCTGGGGAGAGTCTGGAGGGGTGTAACACCTGGTTGTGAGACCACTGTGCTGTAGTCTGGGGAGAGTCTGGAGGGGTGTAACACCTTGTTGTGAGACCACTGTGCTGTGGTCCGGAGAGTCTGGAGGGGTGTAACACCTGGTTGTGGGACCACTGTGCTGTAGTCTCGGGGAGAGTCTGGAGGGGTGTAACACCTGGTTGTGAGACCACTGTGCTGTGGTCGGGGAGAGTCTGGAGGGGTGTAACACCTGGTTGTGAGACCACTGTGCTGTGGTCGGGAGAGAGTCTGGAGGGGCGTAACATCCATGTGTTGTGAGACGCACCTGTGGCCATGTGGTTCTGGGGAGAGTCTGGAGGGGTGTAACACCTGGTTGTGAGACCACTGTGCTGTAGTCTGGGAGTCTGGAGGGGTGTAACACCTAGTTGTGAGACCACTGTGCTGTGGTCTGGGGAGAGTCTGGAGGGAGTGTAACACCTGGTTGTGAGACCACTGTGCTGTAGTCTTGGGAGTCTGGAGGGGTGTAACACCTGGTTGTGAGACCACTGTGCTGTAGTCTAGGGAGAGTCTGGAGGGAGTGTAACACCTGGTTGTGAGACCACTGTACTGTGGTCTGGGAGAGTCTGGAGGGGTGTAACACCTGGTTGTGGACCACTGTGCTGTGGTCTGGGGAGAGTCTGGAGGGTGTAACACCTGGTTGTGAGACCACTGTGCTGTGGTCTGGGGAGAGTCTGGAGGGAGTGTAACACCTGGTTGTGAGACCACTGTGCTGTGGTCTGGGGAGAGTTTGGAGGGGTGTAACACCTGGTTGTGGGACCACTGTGCTGTGCTCGGGGAGTGTCTGGAGGGGTGTAACACCTGGTTGTGAGACCACTGTGCTGTGGTCTGGGGAGAGTCTGGAGGGGTGTAACACCTGGTTGTGAGACCACTGTGCTGTAGTCTGGGGAGAGTCTGGAGGGTGTAACACCTGGTTGTGAGACCACTGTGTTGTAGTCTGGGGAGAGTCTGGAGGGGTGTAACACCTGGTTGTGAGACCACTGTGCTGTAGTCTGGGGAGTCTGGAGGGGTGTAACACCTGGTTGTGGGACCACTGTGCTGTAGTCTGGGGAGTCTGGAGGGGTGTAACACCTGGTTGTGGGACCACTGTGCTGTGCTCGGGGAGAGTCTGGAGGGGTGTAACACCTGGTTGTGAGACCACTGTGCTGTAGTCTGGGGAGAGTCTGGAGGGGTGTAAGTAAGTGAATACCTGGTTCTTCCCTAGAGCCCCCCCAATGGTGTGGTTAGACTTGAACCCAGGTGGCTGCCAGGTGCTACTCCAGGACAGACCCCGGAGCAGCAGCTGACCTCCTACGAGCAGGGAAGCAGGACCAGCCAGGAACTGGATTGGAGGGATACGGCAGGTAGACAGATGCGGCATCTGGCACAGGAACATGGAGCGGCCGCATGTATTTCTGTTACCTGTACACACAGCGATACCTTGTTATTTCATTGCTCCTTGTACCCCCGGATGTACTTGCTGATAACGGCGCAGACGTCGGGGTCTGGTCTTCTTATTGGGCTGCGGTGCATGGGTTTAGCTGCCTGTCAGACTATGCACACACCTCAGGGTAACGTGTAGCGAGGACAGGACACCATCTCACAGCGTTGACTCGAGAGTGCGGTATAAAGCATTTACTCCGCGTGACACATACACAACGGTTCTAGGCTACACATATTATTGTATCGGCAGCAGGACTGAATTATTAGATGTCTGTATCTCCGGCTCAGCGTCATCCCCACCGCACATCCACACTCACCCACTGCAGGACGTCACCTTCACCCACAGAACCAGCAGCAGCGTGAATCTCGTCATCCCGTCAGCGGAGGACGCTCCAGACTCCACCTGAAACGGGAACAGTCAGCTGAGAAACGCCGTACCGCCACAGAAGGTACCACATCACAGATGAGAAGCTTAGATGCAACAGGAAGGTATCACACGTCATAGGGCTTAGAAAACCAGGAGGAAAAAACAGCGCAAGACGGTCTTGTCTGGGAGAAAGAAAAGCATCTAAAAAGCTTACGCCATGATGTACTTGTGTACCCAACGTTCTCATGACGTAAAGATCCGGCTGCTGCAGGTCCAGCGTCATCAGACCCAGGACACCGATAGGAGGTGTGTGGATGATCCGCTGGTCACAGTATAATAGATCTTCATCAGGACACAGCGCAGTGCGGTACATTCATAGTAGTAGACATCGACACTTAACCACTGGGGCACGTGCGCAGTGTTGGAAAGCTTGCGGTGGTTTATAGTAGTAGACATCCCGGCACTGCGCTGTAAGCTGTCCACTAGTGATAGTGGGCTACAGCGTTATCTGATCACTAGTGATAGTGGACACAGCTTACAGCGCAGTGCGGTACATTCATAGTAGTAGACATCCCGACACTGCGCTGTAAGCTGTGGGGTTTATAGTAGTAGACATCCCGCACTGCGCTGTAAGCTGTGGGGTTTATAGTAGTGACATCCCGGCACTGCGCTGTAAGCTGTGGGGTTTATAGTAGTGGACATCCCGGCACTGCGCTATAAGCTGTGGGGTTTATAGTAGTAGACATCCCGACACTGCGCTGTAAGCTGTGGGGTTTATAGTAGTAGACATCCCGGCACTGCGCTGTAAGCTGTCCACTAGTGATAGTTGGCTACAGCGTTATCTGATCACTAGTGATAGTGGACACAGCTTACAGCGCAGTGCGGTACATTCATAGTAGTAGACATCCCGACACTGCGCTGTAAGCTGTGGGGTTTATAGTAGTAGACATCCCGGCACTGCGCTGTAAGCTGTGGGGTTTATAGTAGTAGACATCCCGGCACTGCGCTGTAAGCTGTGGGGTTTATAGTAGTGGACATCCCGGCACTGCGCTGTAAGCTGTGGGGTTTATAGTAGTAGACATCCCGGCACTGCGCTGTAAGCTGTGGGGTTTATAGTAGTAGACATCCCGGCACTGCGCTGTAAGCTGTGGGGTTTATAGTAGTGGACATCCCGGCACTGGCTGTAAGCTGTGGGGTTTATAGTAGTAGACATCCCGGCACTGCGCTGTAAGCTGTGGGGTTTATAGTAGTAGACATCCGGCACTGCGCTGTAAAGCTGTGGGGTTTATAGTAGTAGACATCCCGGCACTGCGCTGTAAGCTGTGGGGTTTATAGTAGTAGACATCCCGGCACTGCGCTGTAAGCTGTGGGGTTTATAGTAGTGGACATCCCGGCACTGCGCTGTAAGCTGTGGGGTTTATATAGTAGACATCCGGCACTGCGCTGTAAGCTGTGGGGTTTATAGTAGTGGACATCCCGGCACTGCGCTGTAAGCTGTGGGGTTTATAGTAGTAGACATCCCGGCACTGCGCTGTAAGCTGTGGGGTTTATAGTAGTGAACATCCGGCACTGTGCTGTAAGCTGTGGGTTTATAGTAGTGGACATCCCGGCACTGCGCTGTAAGCTGTGGGGTTTATAGTAGTAGACATCCCGGCACTGCGCTGTAAGCTGTGGGGTTTATAGTAGTAGACATCCCGGCACTGCGCTGTAAGCTGTGGGGTTTATAGTAGTAGACATCCCGGCACTGTGCTGTAAGCTGTGGGGTTTATAGTAGTGACATCCGGCACGCGCTGTAAGCTGTGGGGTTTATAGTAGTAGACATCCCGGCACTGCGCTGTAAGCTGTGGTTTATGTAGTGCACATCGCCTGTGAACTTGGTTATAGTGTAGACATCCGGCACTGCTTAAGCTGTGGGTTTATAGTAGTAGACATCCCGGCACTGCGCTGTAAGCTGGTTATAGTAGTGAATGGCACGTGCTGTAAGTGTGGGGTTTATAGTAGTGACTCCGGCACGCGCTGTAGCTGTGGGTTTCATAGCTAGTGACATCCGCACTGCGCTGTAGCTGTACTTATAGTGGACTCCATGCTGTACTGTCACTAGTGATAGTGGGCTACAGTGTTCTCTGATCACTAGTGATAGTGGACACAGCTTACAGCGCAGGCTGGTACATTCATAGAGTAGACATCCCGGCACTGCGCTGTAAGCTGTCCATAGTGTGTGGGCTCAGGTTTGATCAGTAAGTGGATACGTGGACACTGCTGCGTAAGCTGTGGGGTTTTAGTAGTAGACATCCGGCACTGCGCTGTAAGCTGTCCACTAGTGATAGTGCTACAGGTCTCTGTCACTAGTGATAGGGACAAGTACGCGCAGTGCGGTACATTCATAGAGTAGACATCCCCGGCACTGCCGATGGTAAGCTGTCACTAGTGATAGTGGGCTACAGTGTTCTTGATCACTAGTGATAGTGGACACAGCTTACAGCGCAGTGCGTACATTCATAGTAGTAGACATCCGGCACTGCGCTGTAAGCTGTCCATAGTGATAGTGGGCTACAGTGTTCCTGATATAGTGGATAGTGGGACACGCTTACAGCGCAGTGCGGTCATTCATAGAGTAGACATCCCGGCACTGCGCTGTAAGCTGTCCACTAGTGATAGGGTCTACAGTGTTCTTGATCATAGTGATAGTGGCACAGCTTACAGCGCAGTGCGTACTTCATAGAGTAGACATCCCGGCACTGCGCTGTAAGCTGGGTTTATAGTGACATCCGGCACGGTTTCTGTCACTAGTGATAGTGGGCTACCGTTATTGATCTAGTGATATGACCAGCTTACAGGCAGTGCGGTACATTCATAGTAGTAACATCCGGCACTGGGTAAGCGGTCTAGTGTGGCAGGTTTGTGTGTAGTGGGCTACGGTTCTCTGACTGTGATAGTGACACCGCTTACGCGCAGTGCAGGTAATTATAGAGTAGACATCCCGCACTGCGCGTAAGCTTGTGGGGGTCAGTTCTATCCAGTGTAGAGCATCGACTAGCACCGGTGCGCTGTAAGCTGTCAAGTGATAGTGGGCTACAGGTCTGATCACTGTGATAGTGGACACAGTCTTAAGCGTGGTATTCTAGAGTAGACACCGGCACTGCGCGTAGTGTGGGTTTATAGTAGTAGACATCCCGGCAGCGCGAGCGTGTTATTGTAACTCCACTAGGTGTGGCTAGGTTTATAAGTAAGACACGCTTACGCGAGTGGTTTATAGTAGTAGACATCCCGGCACTGCGCTGTAACTGTGGGTTTATAGTAGTGACATCCGGCACTGCGCTGTAAGCTGTATAGTGAAGTGGTACAGTGTTTATATAGTGATGGACCGCTTAAGCAGTGGGTTATAGTAGTAGACATCCGGCACTGCGCTGTAAGCTGTGGGTTTATAGTAGTGACATCCCGGCACTGCGCTGTAAGCTGTTATAGTGAATGGCACGCGCTGTAACTGTGGGATAGTGGACACGCACGCGCTGAAGCTTTATAGATAGACATCCGGCACTGCGCTGTAAGCTGTGGGTTTATAGTATAGACATCCGCACTGCGCTGTAAGCTTGGGGTTTATAGTAGTGACACCGCCGCGACGTGGGTTTATAGTAGTAGACATCCCGGCACTGCGCTGTAAGCTGTGGTTATAGTAGTGACTCCCGGATGCCGTAAGCGTGGGTTATAGTAGTAGACATCCGGCACTGCGCTGTAAGCTGTGGGGTTAAGTGTAACATCGGACCGCTTAAGCGTGGGTTTATAGTAGTAGACATCCCGGCACTGCGCTGTAAGCTGTGGGTTATAGTATAGACATCCGCACTGCGCTGTAAGCTGTGTGGGTTTATAGATAGTGGACACCGTACAGCGCGTGCGTGTTATAGTAGTAGACATCCCGGCACTGCGCTGTAAGCTGTGGGGTTTATAGTAGTGACATCCCGGCACTGCGCTGTAAGCGTGGGGTTTATAGTAGTAGACATCCCGGCACTGCGCTGTAAGCTGTGGGGTTTATATAGTGACTCCGGCACTGCGCTGTAAGCGTGGGTTTATAGTAGTAGACATCCCGGCACTGCGCTGTAAGCTGTGGTGGTTTATAGTAGTGGACATCCCGGCACTGCGCTGTAAGCTGTGGGGTTTATAGTAGTAGACATCCGGCACTGCGCTGTAAGCTGTGGGTTTATAGTAGTAGACATCCCGGCACTGCGCTGTAAGCTGTGGGGTTTATAGTAGTAGACATCCCGGCACTGCGCTGTAAGCTGTGGGGTTTATAGTAGTAGACATCCCGGCACTGCGCTGTAAGCTGTGGGGTTTATAGTAGTAGACATCCCGGCACTGCGCTGTAAGCTGTGGGGTTTATAGTAGTAGACATCCCGGCACTGTGCTGTAAGCTGTGGGGTTTATAGTAGTGGACATCCCGGCACTGCGCTGTAAGCTGTGGGGTTTATAGTAGTGGACATCCCGGCACTGCGCTGTAAGCTGTGGGGTTTATAGTAGTGGACATCCCGGCACTGCGCTGTAAGCTGTGGGGTTTATAGTAGTGGACATCCCGGCACTGCGCTGTAAGCTGTGGGGTTTATAGTAGTAGACATCCCGGCACTGCGCTGTAAGCTGTGGGGTTTTGTCCTGATGAAGTCTCTAATACTTTGAAACATGTCGACTAAATAAACGGAGACCACGATCACTACTGGTCTGGACTTGGATCTATTATACTGTGACCAGCGGTGCGAACCATCCACAAACCCTCCTACATGTCATAGGGTAGTACATCCGATCACAGACACTAGTGATAGTGGGCTACAGTGTTATCTGATCACCAGTGATAGTGGACTACAGCGTTATCTGATCACCAGTGATAGTGGACTACAGCGTTATCTGATCACCAGTGATAGTGGACTACAGCGTTATCTGATCACCAGTGATAGAGGACTACAGCGTTATCTGATCACTAGTGATAGTGGACTACAGCGTTATCTGATCACCAGTGATAGTGGACTACAGCGTTATCTGATCACCAGTGATAGTGGACTACAGCGTTATCTGATCACCAGTGATAGTGGACTACAGCGTTATCTGATCACCAGTGATAGAGGACTACAGCGTTATCTGATCACTAGTGATAGTGGACTACAGCGTTATCTGATCACCAGTGATAGTGGACTACAGCGTTATCTGATCACCAGTGATAGTGGACTACAGCGTTATCTGATCACCAGTGATAGTGGACTACAGCGTTATCTGATCACCAGTGATAGTGGACTACAGCGTTATCTGATCACTAGTGATAGTGGACTACAGCGTTGTCTGATCACTAGTGATAGTGGACTACAGCGTTATCTGATCACTAGTGATAGTGGACTACAGCGTTATCTGATCACTAGTGATAGTGGGCTACAGCGTTATCTGATCACTAGTGATAGTGGACTACAGTGTTATCTGATCACTAGTGATAGTGGACTACAGCGTTATCTGATCACCAGTGATAGTGGACTACAGCGTTATCTGATCACTAGTGATAGTGGACTACACTGTTCTCTGATCACTAGTGATAGTGGACACAGCTTACAGCGCAGTGCGGTACATTCATAGTAGTAGACATCCCGGCACTGCGCTGTAAGCTGTCCACTAGTGATAGTGGGCTACAGTGTTCTCTGATCACTAGTGATAGTGGGCTACAGTGTTATCTGATCACTAGTGATAGTGGACTACAGCGTTGTCTGATCACTAGTGATAGTGGGCTACAGTGTTATCTGATCACTAGTGATAGTGGGCTACAGTGTTATCTGATCACCAGTGATAGTGGACTACAGCGTTATCTGATCACTAGTGATAGTGGGCTACAGTGTTTCTGATCACTAGTGATAGTGGGCTACAGTGTTATCTGATCACCAGTGATAGTGGACTACAGCGTTATCTGATCACTAGTGATAGTGGGCTACAGTGTTATCTGATCACCAGTGATAGTGGACTACAGCGTTATCTGATCACTAGTGATAGTGGGCTACAGTGTTATCTGATCACTAGTGATAGTGGGCTACAGTGTTATCTGATCACCAGTGATAGTGGACTACAGCGTTATCTGATCACTAGTGATAGTGGACTACAGCGTTATCTGATCACTAGTGATAGTGGACTACAGCGTTATCTGATCACTAGTGATAGTGGGCTACAGCGTTATCTGATCACTAGTGATAGTGGACTACAGCGTTATCTGATCACCAGTGATAGTGGGCTACAGTGTCATCTGATCACTAGTGATAGTGTGCTACAGTGTTATCTGATCACCAGTGATAGTGGACTACAGCGTTATCTGATCACTAGTGATAGTGGGCTACAGTGTTATCTGATCACTAGTGATAGTGGGCTACAGTGTTATCTGATCACCAGTGATAGTGGACTACAGCGTTATCTGATCACTAATGATAGTGGACTACAGCGTTATCTAATCACTAGTGATAGTGGACTACAGCGTTATCTGATCACTAGTGATAGTGGGCTACAGCGTTATCTGATCACTAGTGAAAGTGGACTACAGCGTTATCTGATCACCAGTGATAGTGGACTACAGCGTTATCTGATCACTAGTGATAGTGGACTACAGCGTTATCTGATCACCAGTGATAGTGGACTACAGCGTTATCTGATCACTAGTGATAGTGGGCTACAGTGTTATCTGATCACCAGTGATAGTGGGCTACAGTGTTATCTGATCACTAGTGATAGTGGGCTACAGCGTTATCTGATCACTAGTGATAGTGGGCTACAGCGTTATCTGATCACTAGTGATAGTGGACTACAGCGTTATCTGATCACTAGTGATAGTGGACTACAGCGTTATCTGATCACCAGTGATAGTGGACTACAGCGTTATCTGATCACCAGTGATAGTGGACTACAGCGTTATCTGATCACTAGTGATAGTGGACTACAGCGTTATCTGATCACTAGTGTTAGTGGGCTACAGCGTTATCTGATCACTAGTGATAGTGGGCTACAGTGTTATCTGATCACTAGTGATAGTGGACTACAGCGTTATCTGATCACTAGTGATAGTGGGCTACAGTGTTCTCTGATCACTAGTGATAGTGGACTACACTGTTCTCTGATCACTAGTGATAGTGGACTACAGCGTTATCTAATCACTAGTGATAGTGGGCTACAGTGTTCTCTGATCACTAGTGATAGTGGACTACAGCGTTATCTGATCACTAGCGATAGTGGACTACAGCGTTATCTGATCACTAGTGATAGTGGGCTACAGTGTTCTCTGATCACTAGTGATAGTGGACTACAGTGTTATCTGATCACTAGTGATAGTGGACTACAGCGTTATCTGATCACTAGTGATAGTGGGCTACAGCGTTATCTGATCACTATGGATAGTGGACTACAGCGTTATCTGATCACCAGTGATAGTGGACTACAGCGTTATCTGATCACCAGTGATAGTGGGCTACAGTGTTCTCTGATCACTAGTGATAGTGGACTACAGTGTTATCTGATCACTAGTGATAGTGGACTACAGCGTTATCTGATCACTAGTGATAGTGGGCTACAGCGTTATCTGATCACTATGGATAGTGGACTACAGCGTTATCTGATCACCAGTGATAGTGGACTACAGCGTTATCTGATCACTAGTGATAGTGGACTACAGCGTTATCTGATCACTAGTGATAGTGGGCTACAGTGATATCTGATCACCAGTGATAGTGGACTACAGCGTTATCTGATCACCAGTGATAGTGGACTACAGTGTTATCTGATCACCAGTGATAGTGGACTACAGTGTTATCTGATCACTAGTGATAGTGGACTACAGCGTTATCTGATCACTAGTGATAGTGGGCTACAGTGTTCTCTGATCACTAGTGATAGTGGACTACACTGTTCTCTGATCACTAGTGATAGTGGACTACAGCGTTATCTGATCACTAGTGATAGTGGGCTACAGTGTTCTCTGATCACTAGTGATAGTGGACTACACTGTTCTCTGATCACTATTGATAGTGGACTACAGCGTTATCTGATCACTAGTGATAGTGGACTACAGCGTTATCTGATCACTAGTGATAGTGGGCTACAGTGTTATCTGATCACCAGTGATAGTGGACTACACTGTTCTCTGATCACCAGTGATAGTGGACTACAGCGTTATCTGATCACCAGTGATAGTGGGCTACAGTGTTCTCTGATCACTAGTGATAGTGGACTACAGTGTTATCTGATCACTAGTGATAGTGGACTACAGCGTTATCTGATCACTAGTGATAGTGGGCTACAGTGTTCTCTGATCACTAGTGATAGTGGACTACAGCGTTATCTGATCACTAGTGATAGTGGACTACAGCGTTATCTGATCACCAGTGATAGTGGACTACAGCGTTATCTGATCACTAGTGATAGTGGGCTACAGTGTTATCTGATCACCAGTGATAGTGGGCTACAGTGTTATCTGATCACTAGTGATAGTGGGCTACAGCGTTATCTGATCACTAGTGATAGTGGGCTACAGCGTTATCTGATCACTAGTGATAGTGGACTACAGCGTTATCTGATCACTAGTGATAGTGGACTACAGCGTTATCTGATCACCAGTGATAGTGGACTACAGCGTTATCTGATCACCAGTGATAGTGGACTACAGCGTTATCTGATCACTAGTGATAGTGGACTACAGCGTTATCTGATCACTAGTGTTAGTGGGCTACAGCGTTATCTGATCACTAGTGATAGTGGGCTACAGTGTTATCTGATCACTAGTGATAGTGGACTACAGCGTTATCTGATCACTAGTGATAGTGGGCTACAGTGTTCTCTGATCACTAGTGATAGTGGACTACACTGTTCTCTGATCACTAGTGATAGTGGACTACAGCGTTATCTAATCACTAGTGATAGTGGGCTACAGTGTTCTCTGATCACTAGTGATAGTGGACTACAGCGTTATCTGATCACTAGCGATAGTGGACTACAGCGTTATCTGATCACTAGTGATAGTGGGCTACAGTGTTCTCTGATCACTAGTGATAGTGGACTACAGTGTTATCTGATCACTAGTGATAGTGGACTACAGCGTTATCTGATCACTAGTGATAGTGGGCTACAGCGTTATCTGATCACTATGGATAGTGGACTACAGCGTTATCTGATCACCAGTGATAGTGGACTACAGCGTTATCTGATCACCAGTGATAGTGGGCTACAGTGTTCTCTGATCACTAGTGATAGTGGACTACAGTGTTATCTGATCACTAGTGATAGTGGACTACAGCGTTATCTGATCACTAGTGATAGTGGGCTACAGCGTTATCTGATCACTATGGATAGTGGACTACAGCGTTATCTGATCACCAGTGATAGTGGACTACAGCGTTATCTGATCACTAGTGATAGTGGACTACAGCGTTATCTGATCACTAGTGATAGTGGGCTACAGTGTTATCTGATCACCAGTGATAGTGGACTACAGCGTTATCTGATCACCAGTGATAGTGGACTACAGTGTTATCTGATCACCAGTGATAGTGGACTACAGTGTTATCTGATCACTAGTGATAGTGGACTACAGCGTTATCTGATCACTAGTGATAGTGGGCTACAGTGTTCTCTGATCACTAGTGATAGTGGACTACACTGTTCTCTGATCACTAGTGATAGTGGACTACAGCGTTATCTGATCACTAGTGATAGTGGGCTACAGTGTTCTCTGATCACTAGTGATAGTGGACTACACTGTTCTCTGATCACTATTGATAGTGGACTACAGCGTTATCTGATCACTAGTGATAGTGGACTACAGCGTTATCTGATCACTAGTGATAGTGGGCTACAGTGTTATCTGATCACCAGTGATAGTGGACTACACTGTTCTCTGATCACCAGTGATAGTGGACTACAGCGTTATCTGATCACCAGTGATAGTGGGCTACAGTGTTCTCTGATCACTAGTGATAGTGGACTACAGTGTTATCTGATCACTAGTGATAGTGGACAACAGCGTTATCTGATCACTAGTGATAGTGGGCTACAGTGTTCTCTGATCACTAGTGATAGTGGACTACAGTGTTATCTGATCACCAGTGATAGTGGACTACACTGTTCTCTGATCACTAGTGATAGTGGACTACAGCGTTACCTGATCACTAGTGATAGTGGACTACAGCGTTATCTGATCACCAGTGATAGTGGACTACAGCGTTATCTGATCACTAGTGATAGTGGACTACAGCGTTATCTGATCACCAGTGATAGTGGACTACAGCGTTATCTGATCACTAGTGATAGTGGACTACACTGTTCTCTGATCACTAGTGATAGTGGGCTACAGTGTTATCTGATCACTAGTGATAGTGGGCTACAGCGTTATCTGATCACTATGGATAGTGGACTACAGCGTTATCTGATCACCAGTGATAGTGGACTACAGCGTTATCTGATCACCAGTGATAGTGGGCTACAGTGTTCTCTGATCACTAGTGATAGTGGACTACAGTGTTATCTGATCACTAGTGATAGTGGACTACAGCGTTATCTGATCACTAGTGATAGTGGGCTACAGCGTTATCTGATCACTATGGATAGTGGACTACAGCGTTATCTGATCACCAGTGATAGTGGACTACAGCGTTATCTGATCACTAGTGATAGTGGACTACAGCGTTATCTGATCACTAGTGATAGTGGGCTACAGTGTTATCTGATCACCAGTGATAGTGGACTACAGCGTTATCTGATCACCAGTGATAGTGGACTACAGTGTTATCTGATCACCAGTGATAGTGGACTACAGTGTTATCTGATCACTAGTGATAGTGGACTACAGCGTTATCTGATCACTAGTGATAGTGGGCTACAGTGTTCTCTGATCACTAGTGATAGTGGACTACACTGTTCTCTGATCACTAGTGATAGTGGACTACAGCGTTATCTGATCACTAGTGATAGTGGGCTACAGTGTTCTCTGATCACTAGTGATAGTGGACTACACTGTTCTCTGATCACTATTGATAGTGGACTACAGCGTTATCTGATCACTAGTGATAGTGGACTACAGCGTTATCTGATCACTAGTGATAGTGGGCTACAGTGTTATCTGATCACCAGTGATAGTGGACTACACTGTTCTCTGATCACCAGTGATAGTGGACTACAGCGTTATCTGATCACCAGTGATAGTGGGCTACAGTGTTCTCTGATCACTAGTGATAGTGGACTACAGTGTTATCTGATCACTAGTGATAGTGGACACAGCGTTATCTGATCACTAGTGATAGTGGGCTACAGTGTTCTCTGATCACTAGTGATAGTGGACTACAGTGTTATCTGATCACCAGTGATAGTGGACTACACTGTTCTCTGATCACTAGTGATAGTGGACTACAGCGTTACCTGATCACTAGTGATAGTGGACTACAGCGTTATCTGATCACCAGTGATAGTGGACTACAGCGTTATCTGATCACTAGTGATAGTGGACTACAGCGTTATCTGATCACCAGTGATAGTGGACTACAGCGTTATCTGATCACTAGTGATAGTGGACTACACTGTTCTCTGATCACTAGTGATAGTGGGCTACAGTGTTATCTGATCACCAGTGATAGTGGACTACAGCGTTATCTGATCACCAGTGATAGTGGACTACAGCGTTATTTGATCACTAGTGATAGTGGGCTACAGCGTTATCTGATCACTAGTGATAGTGGGCTACAGTGTTATCTGATCACTAGTGATAGTGGGCTACAGCGTTATCTGATCAGTAGTGATAGTGGACTACAGCGTTATCTGATCACTAGTGATAGTGGGCTACAGTGTTATCTGATCACCAGTGATAGTGGACTACAGCGTTATCTAATCACTAGTGATAGTGGACTACAGCGTTATCTGATCACTAGTGATAGTGGACTACAGTGTTCTCTGATCACTAGTGATAGTGGACTACAGTGTTCTCTGATCACTAGTGATAGTGGACTACAGCGTTATCTGATCACCAGTGATAGTGGACTACAGTCATGGCCAAAAGTTTTGAGAATGACACAAATATTAATTTTTACAAAGTCTACTGCTTCACTTTTTCTAATGGCAATTTGCATATACTCCAGAATGTTATAAAGAGTGATCAGCTTAACAGCAATTACTTGTAAAGTCAATATTTGGCTAGAAAATGAACTTTATCCCCCAAAACACATTTCAACATCATTGCAGCCCTGCCTTAAAAGGACCAGCTAACCTCTTTTCAGTGATTGCTCCATTAACACAGGTGTGGGTGTTGATGAGGACATGGCTGGAGATCAATCTGTCATGATTAAGTAAGAATGACACCACTGGACACTTTAAAAGGAGGCTGGTGCTTGGCATCATTGTTTCTCTTCTGTTAACCATGGTTATCTCTAAAGAAACACGTGCAGTCATCATTGCAATGAACAAAAATGGCCTAACAGGGAAGAGTATCGCAGCTAGAAAGATTGCACCTCAGTCAACAATCTATCGCATCATCAAGAACTTCAAGGAGAGAGGTTCCATTGTTGCCAAAAAGGCTCCAGGGCACCCAAGAAAGACCAGCAAGCGCCAGGACCGTCTCTTAAAAGTGTTTCAGCTGCGGGATCGGGCTACCAGCAGTGCAGAGCTTGCTCAGGAATGGCAGCAGGCAGGTGTGAGTGCATCTGCACGCACTGTGAGGCAGAGACTCTTGGAGCAAGGCCTGGTCTCAAGGAGGGCAGCAAAGAAGCCACTTCTCTCCAGAAAAAACATCATGGACAGACTGATATTCTGCAAAAGGTACAGGCAGTGGACTGCTGAGGACTGGGGTAAAGTTATTTTCTCTGATGAATCCCCTTTTCGATTGTTTGGGACATCAGGAAAACGCCTCATTCGGAGAAGACAAGGTGAGCGCTACCACCAGTCTTGTCTCATGCCAACTGTTAAGCATCCTGAAACCATTCATGTGTGGGGTTGCTTCTCAGCCAATTGAATCGGTTCTCTCACAGTCTTGCCTAAAAACACAGCCATGAATAAAGAATGGTACCAGAATGTCCTCCAAGAGCAACTTCTCCCAACCCTCCAAGAGCAGTTTGGCGATCAACAATGCCTTTTCCAGCATGATGGAGCACCTTGCCATAAAGCAAAGGTGATAACTAAATGGCTCAGGGAACAAAACAGAGATTTTGGGTCCATGGCCTGGAAACTCCCCAGATCTTAATCCCATTGAGAACTTGTGGTCAATCATCAAGAGACGGGTGGACAAACAAAAACCGAAAAATTCTGACAAAATGAAAGCATTGATTGTGCAAGAATGGACTGCTATCAGTCAGGATTTGGTCCAGAAGTTGATTGAGAGCATGCCAGGGAGAATTGCAGAGGTCCTGAAGAAGAAAGGTCAACACTGCAAATATTGACTTGCTGCATTAACTCATTCTAACTGTCAATATAAGCTTTTATTACTCATATGTTTGCAATTATTATATTTCTGTCTGTGATAAAAACATCTGTCAAACACACATAAAAACCAGAGGGCAGCAGATCATGTGAAAATATAATATTTGTGTCATTCTCAAAACTTTTGGCCATGACTGTACAGCGTTATCTGATCACTAGTGATAGTGGACTACAGTGTTATCCGATCACCAGTGATAGTGGACTACAGCGTTATCTGATCACTAGTGATAGTGGACTACAGCGTTATCTGATCACTAGTGATAGTGGACTACAGCGTTATCTGATCACTAGTGATAGTGGGCTACAGTGTTATCTGATCACTAGTGATAGTGGACTACAGCGTTATCTGATCACTAGTGATAGTGGACTACAGCGTTATCTGATCACTAGTGATAGTGGGCTACAGTGTTATCTGATCACTAGTGATAGTGGACTACAGTGTTATCCGATCACCAGTGATAGTGGACTACAGCGTTGTCTGATCACTAGTGATAGTGGACTACAGCGTTATCTGATCACTAGTGATAGTGGGCTACAGTGTTATCTGATCACCAGTGATAGTGGACTACACTGTTCTCTGATCACTAGTGATAGTGGACTACAGCGTTATCTGATCACCAGTGATAGTGGACTACAGCGTTATCTGATCACCAGTGATAGTGGACAACAGTGTTATCTGATCACCAGTGATAGTGGACTACAGCGTTTTCTGATCACCAGTGATAGTGGACTACAGCGTTATCTGATCACTAGTGATAGTGGGCTACAGTGTTATCTGATCACTAGTGATAGTGGACTACAGCGTTATCTGATCACTAGTGATAGTGGGCTACAGTGTTCTCTGATCACTAGTGATAGTGGACTACACTGTTCTCTGATCACTAGTGATAGTGGACTACAGCGTTATCTGATCACTAGTGATAGTGGACTACAGCGTTATCTGATCACTAGTGATAGTGGACTACAGCGTTATCTGATCACTAGTGATAGTGGGCTACAGTGTTATCTGATCACCAGTGATAGTGGACTACACTGTTCTCTGATCACTAGTGATAGTGGACTACAGCGTTATCTGATCACCAGTGATAGTGGACTACAGTGTTATCTGATCACCAGTGATAGTGGACTACAGCGTTATCTGATCACCAGTGATAGTGGACTACAGTGTTATCTGATCACTAGTGATAGTGGACTACAGCGTTATCTGATCACCAGTGATAGTGGACTACAGTGTTATCTGATCACCAGTGATAGTGGACTACAGCGTTTTCTGATCACCAGTGATAGTGGACTACAGCGTTATCTGATCACTAGTGATAGTGGGCTACAGTGTTATCTGATCACTAGTGATAGTGGACTACAGCGTTATCTGATCACTAGTGATAGTGGGCTACAGTGTTCTCTTATCACTAGTGATAGTGGACTACACTGTTCTCTGATCACTAGTGATAGTGGACTACAGCGTTATCTGATCACTAGTGAAAGTGGACTACAGCGTTATCTGATCACTAGTGATAGTGGACTACAGCGTTATCTGATCACTAGTGATAGTGGGCTACAGTGTTATCTGATCACCAGTGATAGTGGACTACACTGTTCTCTGATCACTAGTGATAGTGGACTACAGCGTTATCTGATCACCAGTGATAGTGGACTACAGTGTTATCTGATCACCAGTGATAGTGGACTACAGCGTTATCTGATCACTAGTGATAGTGGGCTACAGTGTTCTCTGATCACTAGTGATAGTGGACTACACTGTTCTCTAATCACTAGTGATAGTGGACTACAGCGTTATCTGATCACTAGTGATAGTGGACTACAGCGTTGTCTGATCACTAGTGATAGTGGACTACAGCGTTATCTGATCACCAGTGATAGTGGACTACAGTCATGGCCAAAAGTTTTGAGAATGACACAAATATTAATTTTTACAAAGTCTACTGCTTCACTTTTTCTAATGGCAATTTGCATATACTCCAGAATGTTATAAAGAGTGATCAGCTTAACAGCAATTACTTGCAAAGTCAATATTTGGCTAGAAAATGAACTTTATCCCCCAAAACACATTTCAACATCATTGCAGCCCTGCCTTAAAAGGACCAGCTAACCTCTTTTCAGTGATTGCTCCATTAACACAGGTGTGGGTGTTGATGAGGACATGGCTGGAGATCAATCTGTCATGATTAAGTAAGAATGACACCACTGGACACTTTAAAAGGAGGCTGGTGCTTGGCATCATTGTTTCTCTTCTGTTAACCATGGTTATCTCTAAAGAAACACGTGCAGTCATCATTGCAATGCACAAAAATGGCCTAACAGGGAAGAGTATCGCAGCTAGAAAGATTGCACCTCAGTCAACAATCTATCGCATCATCAAGAACTTCAAGGAGAGAGGTTCCATTGTTGCCAAAAAGGCTCCAGGGCGCCCAAGAAAGACCAGCAAGCGCCAGAACCGTCTCTTAAAAGTGTTTCAGCTGCGGGATCGGGCTACCAGCAGTGCAGAGCTTGCTCAGGAATGGCAGCAGGCAGGTGTGAGTGCATCTGCACGCACTGTGAGGCGGAGACTCTTGGAGCAAGGCCTGGTCTCAAGGAGGGCAGCAAAGAAGCCACTTCTCTCCAGAAAAAACATCATGGACAGACTGATATTCTGCAAAAGGTACAGGCAGTGGACTGCTGAGGACTGGGGTAAAGTTATTTTCTCTGATGAATCCCCTTTTCGATTGTTTGGGACATCAGGAAAACGCCTCATTCGGAGAAGACAAGGTGAGCGCTACCACCAGTCTTGTCTCATGCCAACTGTTAAGCATCCTGAAACCATTCATGTGTGGGGTTGCTTCTCAGCCAAGGGAATCGGCTCTCTCACAGTCTTGCCTAAAAACACAGCCATGAATAAAAAATGGTACCAGAATGTCCTCCAAGAGCAACTTCTCCCAACCCTCCAAGAGCAGTTTGGCGATCAACAATGCCTTTTCCAGCATGATGGATCACCTTGCCATAAAGCAAAGGTGATAACTAAATGGCTCAGGGAACAAAACATAGAGATTTTGGGTCCATGGCCTGGAAACTCCCCAGATCTTAATCCCATTGAGAACTTGTGGTCAATCATCAAGAGACGTGGACAAACAAAAACCTAAAACTTCTGACAAAATGAAAGCATTGATTGTGCAAGAATGGACTGCTATCAGTCAGGATTTGGTCCAGAAGTTGATTGAGAGCATGCCAGGGAGAATTGCAGAGGTCCTGAAGAAGAAGGGTCAACACTGCAAATATTGACTTGCTGCATTAACTCATTCTAACTGTCAATATAAGCTTTTGTTACTCATATGTTTACAATTATTATATTTCTGTCTGTGATAAAAACATCTGTCAAACACACATAAAAACCAGAGGGCAGCAGATCATGTGAAAATATAATATTTGTGTCACTCAAAACTTTTGGCCATGACTGTACAGCGTTATCTGATCACTAGTGATAGTGGACTACAGTGTTATCCGATCACTAGTGATAGTGGACTACAGCGTTATCTGATCACTAGTGATAGTGGACTACAGCGTTATCTAATCACTAGTGATAGTGGGCTACAGCGTTATCTGATCACCAGTGATAGTGGGCTACAGCGTTATCTGATCACTAGTGATAGTGGGCTACAGTGTTATCTGATCACTAGTGATAGTGGACTACAGCGTTATCTGATCACTAGTGATAGTGGGCTACAGCGTTATCTGATCACTAGTGATAGTGGACTACAGCGTTATCTGATCACTAGTAATAGTGGACTACAGTGTTATCTGATCACTAGTGATAGTGGGCTACAGTGTTATTTGATCACTAGTGATAATGGGCTACAGCGTTATCTGATCACCAGTGATAGTGGACTACAGCGTTATCTGATCACCAGTGATAGTGGACTACAGCGTTATCTGATCACCAGTGATAGTGGACTACAGTGTTATCTGATCACCAGTGATAGTGGGCTACAGCGTTATCTGATCACTAGTGATAGTGGGCTACAGTGTTATCTGATCACTAGTGATAGTGGACTACAGCGTTATCTGATCACTAGTGATAGTGGGCTACAGCGTTATCTGATCACTAGTGATAGTGGACTACAGCGTTATCTGATCACTAGTAATAGTGGACTACAGTGTTATCTGATCACTAGTGATAGTGGGCTACAGTGTTATTTGATCACTAGTGATAATGGGCTACAGCGTTATCTGATCACCAGTGATAGTGGTCTACAGCGTTATCTGATCACCAGTGATAGTGGACTACAGCGTTATCTGATCACCAGTGATAGTGGACTACAGTGTTATCTGATCACTAGTGATAGTGGACTTCCGCTGTGATGAATTACAGGGGGATCTATTTGTTTATCCCTCCTTCCAATTCCGGTACGGAACTTGCAACTCTCTGGCGCCCCCCCTACCCTCAGGTCAGTCAGGGAAGTGCACCTAGGTTAAGTAGTCGCCAGATGGGCCACCTGGATGTGTACTGGCTATTAGGCCCTCTGCAGTGAGGGCGATAACTTATTCCCGTCCCAGGCGGGATATACGCTTATCATACGCCGTCCGTCACTGCCAGGTTCTCCGCAAAAGCCCAGAACACACTTCGCTGCCACCAGCTCCTGGTTCTAATTAATATCGGGTCAGGAGCAACCCCAATCAGTAGCATTGCCTTAATTTGAGGACGTGGCAATACTTTTAGAGCAAGGAGAATTAAGATTGTAAAATTTTATATTTTTACTCCAAAAGGAAAGGCAGTGTTTACAAAAGTATAAAAAGTTGTTACAAAATTACACAGGAGATGTCCTCGCAATCTGTAGTGACCTGAAGAGGACGCTGTACACAGGAGATGCCCCCGCAATCTGTGGTGACCTGAAGAGGACGCTGTACACAGGAGATGTCCCCGCAATCTGTGGTGACCTGAAGAGGACGCTGTACACAGATGTCCCCGCAATCTGTGGTGACCTGAAGAGGACGCTGTACACAGGAGATGCCCCCGCAATCTGTGGTGACCTGAAGAGGACGCTGTACACAGGAGATGCCCCCACAATCTGTGGTGACCTGAAGAGGATGCTGTACACAGGAGATGTCCCCGCAATCTGTGGTGACCTGAAGAGGACGCTGTACACAGGAGATGTCCCCGCAATCTGTGGTGATCTGAAGAGGACGCCGTACACAGGAGATGTCCCCGCAATCTGTGGTGACCTGAAGAGGACGCTGTACACAGGAGATGTCCCCGCAATCTGTGGTGTCCTGAAGAGGGCGCTGTACACAGGAGATGTCCCGCAATCTGTAGTGTCCTGAAGAGGACGCCGTACACAGGAGATGTCCCCGCAATCTGTGGTGTCCTGAAGAGGACGCTGTACACAGGAGATGTCCTCGCAATCTGTGGTGACCTGAAGAGGGCGCTGTACACAGGAGATGTCCTCGCAATCTGTGGTGACCTGAAGAGGGCGCTGTACACAGGAGATGTCCCCGTAATCTGTGGTGTCCTGAAGAGGACGCTGTACACAGGAGATGTCCTCGCAATCTGTGGTGACCTGAAGAGGGCGCTGTACACAGGAGATGTCCTCGCAATCTGTGGTGACCTGAAGAGGGCGCTGTACACAGGAGATGTCCTCGCAATCTGTGGTGTCCTGAAGAGGGCGCCGTACACAGGAGGATTGTCCCCGCAAATTCCTGTGGTGTCCTGAAGAGGACGCTGTACACAGGAGATGTCCTCGCAATCTGTGGTGACCTGAAGAGGCGCTGTACACAGGAGATGTCCCCGTAATCTGTGGAGTCCTGAAAGAGGACGCTGTACACAGGAGATGTCCCCGCAATCTGTGGTGTCCTGAAGAAGGGCGCTGTACACAGGCGATGTCCCCGCAATCTGTGGTGACCTGAAGAGGGCGCCGCACACAGGAGATGTCCCCGCAATCTGTGGTTCCTGAAGAGGACGCTGTACACAGGAGATGTCCCGCAATCTGTGGTTTCCTGAAGAGGACGCTGTACACAGGAGATGTCCCCGCAATCTGTGGTGACCTGAAGAGGACGCTGTACACAGGAATGTCCCCACAATCTGTGGTGACCTGAAGAGGACGCTGTACACAGGAGATGTCCCCGCAATCTGTGGTGACCTGAAGAGGACGCTGTACACAGGAGATGTCCCCACAATCTGTGGTGCCTGAAGAGGGCGCTGTACACAGGAGATGTCCCCACAATCTGTGGTGACCTGAAGAGGACGCTGTACACAGGAGATGTCCCCGCAATCTGTGTGACCTGAAGAGGACGCTGTACACAGGAGATGTCCCCGCAATCTGTGGTGTCCTGAAGAGGGCGCTGTACACAGGAGATGTCCCCACAATCTGTGGTGTCCTGAAGAGGACGCTGTACACAGGAGATGTCCCCACAATCTGTGGTGACCTGAAGAGGACGCTGTACACAGGAGATGTCCCCGCAATCTGTGGTGACCTGAAGAGGACGCTGTACACAGGAGATGTCCCCGCAATCTGTGGTGTCCTGAAGAGGACGCTGTACACAGGAGATGTCCCCGCAATCTGTGGTGTCCTGAAGAGGACACTGTACACAGGAGATGCCCCCGCAATCTGTGGTGACCTGAAGAGGGGGCCGTACACAGGAGATATCCCCGCAATCTGTGGAGTCCTGAAGAGGACGCTGTACACAGGAGATGTCCCCGCAATCTGTGGTGTCCTGAAGAGGATGCTGTACACAGGAGATGTCCCCGCAATCTGTGGTGTCCTGAAGAGGGCGCTGTACACAGGAGATATCCCCGCAATCTGTGGTGTCCTGAAGAGGACGCTGTACACAGGAGATGTCCCCGCAATCTGTGGTGTCCTGAAGAGGATGCTGTACACAGGAGATGTCCCCGCAATCTGTGGTGTCCTGAAGAGGACGCTGTACACAGGAGATGCCCCCACAATCTCTGGTGACCTGAAGAGGGCGCTGTACACAGGAGATGTCCCCGCAATCTGTGGTGTCCTGAAGAGGACGCTGTACACAGGAGATGCCCCCACAATCTGTGGTGACCTGAAGAGGACACTGTACACAGGAGATGTCCCCGCAATCTGTGGTGTCCTGAAGAGGGCGCCGTACACAGGAGATGTCCCGGCAATCTGTGGTGACCTGAAGAGGACGCTGTACACAAGAGATGCCCCACAATCTGTGGTGTCCTGAAGAGGACGCTGTACACAGGAGATGTCCCCGCAGTCTGTGGTGACCTGAAGAGGACGCTGTACACAAGAGATGCCCCACAATCTGTGGTGTCCTGAAGAGGGCGCTGTACACAGGAGATGTCCCCGCAATCTGTGGTGTCCTGAAGAGGACGCTGTACACAGGAGATGCCCCCACAATCTGTGGTGACCTGAAGACGACGCTGTACACAGGAGATGTCCCCGCAATCTGTGGTGTCCTGAAGAGGGCGCCGTACACAGGAGATGTCCCCGCAATCTGTGGTGACCTGAAGAGGACGCTGTACACAAGAGATGCCCCTGTAAGGTTCTTTGTACATGTTTCTTGAAACTCAGTTTTTCCGTCGGCCATTTTGCTTTCTGTCTTGCTGCAGCTATCTTGCCCTCAGTCAATATGGAGTTTCCAGCTTTCATGTTCCCGCCCTGATTCTCTCCCTCTTGCTTCTTAAGCAGCCTCAGCTGAGCAATCAGTGCTTCAGAATCAAGCCTGCAGTGAGCCTGTGACCTGACTCCTGGAAACCTTAGACTTTGTACTCCAGCTATTTCCTACTGAGGAACTTTGGAACACTTGTGGACTCTGGAAACCTGCTATTTGATAAATCCACGTTTGCATGGAATTACGGTAACAGAGAAGAGATCCTGAACCTGTTGTGGAGAGTTATTGCTGAGCTTAAGTTACTCTGGCCTGCTGTGGCTCCTGCTTCTGTACCTGCAAACTGTGTGACCCTTTTTGCCACTTGTATGAAGTAATACAAGTCCTTCTATATCAAACCTGTGTCTCATGTGTTTTCCTCGCACCCAAGCACAAGACGCTATATGAACTGTACACCATACATTACAAGATTCTGAAGCCAAACGTTAGTGTCTGCTGGGTCTGGGAAGGCTGTGTCTGCTGTGACTGTGGATATCAGATGTCCGGTTATACTTTCTGTGATGACAGTGGTTGTGACTTCTCACAACCATTCCAGGTGAGCACATTCCCTTAATTTTACTCTGCAGTGTTACCACAGGTAAAAACTATTTTTTTTTTTTTTTTCTCTTCTCCTTCCAGTACTCCTGTCTTAAAAGATCTGGAAGATGGAGGCTCGCATAAAGGAGCTTTGCGGAGTGACTGATACAATCCTTGCAGATATACAGACTATAAAGACCCGTTTTGCAAACCTACAGGACCTCACTAATCACAATTTGCAAGTGTTTGGACAAACTACCCAGGATTTACGAGCCAGGATTGAGGTTCTAGAGGAACAAGTCCAGGCTCCTGCCATAACCCCGAGTTCTGGGATTCCCAAGTTACCCCCTTTTCATTTTGGCGGTGAACGTGAGAAATTCAGGGATTTATTAACCAATGCAGTGTTTTTTTTTTCTGCACATGCTTCACAATTTCCCACTGAACGATCTAAGGTGCTTACTATAATCATGTTGCTTACCAACAAGGCTTTGATGTGGGCAAACCCTCTGATTGAGACTGAGGATGAATGTTTGGATCATCTTGATGCTTTCATTTCAGCCATGGGGCAGGTGTTTGATGACCCCAATCGAGGTGCAACAGCTGAAGCAGCCATGTTAACTTTGCGCCAAGGTAAGCGCTCAGTAGCCGAATATGCCTTGGATTTCAGGAGATGGGCCCTCGATACCACTTGGGACAGTTCCGCCAAAAAATCTATTTTTCGAAAAGGGTTGTCTCCACTGATTAAGGATGAACTTGCTCGTGCCGACCCTCCCACTGCGTTAGGTGACTTTATTAACTACTGCATCCGTATTGATGCTCGTCTGACTGAACGCAGGCAAGAGAGATGGTTCGAAAGTAATCGCACTAACCTTTTCCTACCTTCCTCCCCAGCTAAGGAACCTTTGAGTAGGATCACACGGGAACCTGAACCTGAACCCATGCAGGTGGACTCTTTACAAAGACGGGTTAGTGATGCACGCAAAGAACATCGTTTAAAGGAAAATCTATGTTTCTACTGTGGTAAGTCAGGGCACTTCATTATAAACTGCCCCAGCCGTTCTCGTAAGACTACTGCAGCAGTCATTCACTGTGAGTGTTGCGAGAGGAGATCTGTCAGGTCCGAGCCTCAGGCTCCAGAGAGATCTGCAGCAACAGATATTGATTTCTCTGACTTAAACTCCGTCACTTCTGAGGACGATGACTGTGTAAACGCTGCAATTTTTCAAGTTTCCTCAGCGGTGTCCCAGCTGAGTTGTAAGAAAAACAATTCTCATTGCTTCCTTTCCATCAAACTCTGGGTTGACTCAGTCTGGGTGTCTAGCTCTGCTATGATCGACTCAGGGGCAAGTGGAAATTTTATGGATATCTCCTTTGCTCTGAAACGGGGGATACGTTCAGTGAAGAAGACTACTCCAGTACAGATGGAGACTGTGGATGGCTCCCTGCTGACCTCTGGACCAGTGGATCAGGAAACGGAGCCTTTGAGGGTCCTTATGGGTAAAGATCATCAAGAGAAACTGTCCTTTATGCTTATCTCTTCTCCCCACTTTCCCATTATTCTAGGGCTACCATGGCTGCAGGCTCAGAACCCTACCATTAACTGGGAGACCAAGGAATTACACTTTCCAGAGAAACAGATGAGTCCAGAAGTTTCAGCTTGCTCTGTTCCTAAAGGAACCATGTCAGTCCCTGAACTACCAGCTGTATACCAGGACTATGTGGATTTATGTGACAAGAAGAACGCTGACCAGCTTCCCCCTCACCGTCCATATGATTGTCCAATTGAATTATTGCCTGGAGCAGAGATACCTTTTGGTAAGATCTACCCCCTGGCGGGGCCCGAGCTAAAGGATTTAAAGGATTACATAGACGAAAATCTAGCCAAGGGCTTCATACGCCCCTCTTCATCTCCTGCAGGTGCACCCATCTTCTTTGTGAAGAAGAAAGATGGATCTCTGAGACCCTGCGTAGACTATAGGGAACTCAATAAGGTTACTATTAGAAACCGTTATCCATTGCCTTTAATCCCTGAGTTATTGGAGAGAGTGCGGCATGCCAAAATTTTCTCTAAACTGGATCTCCGTGGGGCCTATAACTTGGTCCGTATTAGACCTGGGGATGAATGGAAGACTGCATTCAGGTCACGCTATGGACACTTTGAATATCTAGTTATGCCTTTTGGTCTGAGTACCGCCCCAGCCACTTTCCAACACTTGGTGAATGACATCTTCAGGGATCTCCTAGATACATTTGTGGTGATTTATCTGGATGATATTCTAATTTTTTCTAACTCCACAGAGGAACATCATGGACATGTGAGAATGGTCTTAGAACGTCTAAGACAAAACCATCTTTACATCAAACTTGAAAAGTGTGAATTCCATAGGACCGAAATTCAATTTCTGGGGTATGTACTGTCTACACAAGGGATTAGTATGGATGGAAGCAAGACCCAAGCCATCAAGGATTGGCCAATTCCTAGAAATGTGAAGGAGGTGCAGCGTTTCATCGGGTTTGCCAACTTCTATAGACGTTTCATTAAGAATTTTTCTGAGGTAGTGTCACCTATCACCCAACTTACCCGAAACAGTCTAGGTTCTCCTGGACCCCGCAAGCTCAGGAAGCATTTTCCTGTTTAAAGGATAAATTTACCACCGCACCTATCTTAGTACATCCCAACCCCGAGCTTGCCTTCATAATAGAGGTGGATGCTTCAGACTGTGCCGTTGGAGCTATACTCTCTCAGAGAACAGGTGAGAAGAATGTCTTGCATCCCTGTGCCTTCTTTTCCCAGCAGTTGTCTTCGGCTGAGAGGAACTACGATGTGGGCAATAGAGAATTGTTGGCCATTATTGCCGCCTTCAAGGAATGGAGACACCTTCTTCAGGGAGCTGCACAGCAAATAGTCGTCCTGACAGACCATCGTAACCTTGAATTTATCAGGTCGGCTAAGTGCCTGACTCCTCGCCAGGCTCGCTGGAATCTTTTCCTAAACCAATTTAATTTTGTAATTTCTTATAGACCAGGATCGCGCAATGGAAAGGCTGATGCACTCTCTAGGATTCATTCAGCAGAGACACGTCCACTTACTCCTCCTAAGACTATTCTTCCTGACTCTAGATTCCTGGGAGTGATTCATAATCAAGACCTACTTAAGGACATCAAGGAAGCATACCATGCGGATTCCTTTTTGGCACAACCCCCAAGGGACGTAAGTCTTGTCTTTAAAAATGGTGTGTGGATTCAGGGACAACGTCTGTATATACCTGAAACAGTCAGATTGAGAGTATTGCAACTCATCCACGATTCCAAGATAGCTGGGCATAGAGGAATTCTAAAGACACAGGAATTTCTTTCTCGTTTCTTTTGGTGGCCCACTTACAGGAAAGATGTTTTAAACTATGTCACTTCATGTGAAGTCTGTGCAAGATGCAAAACACCTCGCTCCTCACCAACTGGTCTGTTGCAACCCCTTCCCACCCCGTCCCGCCCGTGGGGATCCATTTCTATGGACTTCATTGTGGAGTTACCAACCTCTCAAGGGAAGAACACCATTCTAGTGGTGGTTGACCGTCTAACAAAGGCAGCTCATTTTATCCCTTGTGTCGGCTTACCCACTGCAAAACAGACATCAGACTTGATGATT
Source organism: Oophaga sylvatica (assembly GCA_033576555.1). Classification (NCBI taxonomy): domain Eukaryota; kingdom Metazoa; phylum Chordata; class Amphibia; order Anura; family Dendrobatidae; genus Oophaga; species Oophaga sylvatica. The sequence continues at coordinate 384,105 of JARQOD010000006.1, forward strand.
AAGAATGTGTTTCGCTTACATGGAGTACCGGATGAGGTCATTTCGGATCGAGGGTGCAATTCACTTCAAGGTTTTGGCAAAATTTCTGTGCCGCATTGGACATTAAAGTAAACCTTTCTTCTGCTTTTCATCCCCAGACTAATGGACAGACAGAACGAACCAATCAGACCCTGGAGCAGTATCTCCGCTGCTTTATCTGCCACCTACAGGATGATTGGGTGGATCTACTTCCATTAGCTGAGTTCTCTTATAACAACTCTCAGAGTGCCTCCACTAAACAGTCTCCTTTTTACTCTAATTTAGGTTATCATCCTAACATTCTTCCTCGATTTCCCATAGATACGCCCTTGCCGGCAGTGGCTGAAAGAATCACGTCTTTACAAAAGAATATGGATCTTCTAAAGGAAAATCTGGAATTGGCTCAGGAAAGGTACAAGAAAGCAGCAGATAAATTTCGTAAACCTGCACCAGCTTTCAAGGTAGGAGACTTGGTCTGGCTGTCAACCAGAAATCTTAAGTTAAGGATTCCATCGTCTAAGTTGGGACATAAGTACATTGGACCCTATAAAATCAGTAAAATTATAAGTGCCGTTGCTTGTCGTCTTCAACTGCCCAGAACTATGAGAATCCACCCTGTCTTTCATGTATCCCTACTAAAGGCTGCAACACCCAATACGTTTCCTGGACGTTCTTCTCCTTGCCCTGACCCAGTGCTAGTCGATGGTCAGGAAGAATTTGTGGTGGAAAGGATTCTAGATTCCAGGTTGTACAGAAATCAGTTACAATATTTGATTAAATGGCAGGGCTACCCAGTGGAGGACAACTCATGGGAACCAGTCAATAACGTTAATGCTCCTCGCTTGCTCCGCCAGTTTCATCAGAGGTACCCAGAAAAGCCTGGTCTGAGGTCATCCGGAGGTTGTCCCTAAGGGGGGAGTAATGTAAGGTTCTTTGTACATGTTTCTTGAAACTCAGTTTTTCCGTCAGCCATTTTGCTTTCTGTCTTGCTGCAGCTATCTTGCCCTCAGTCAATATGGAGTTTCCAGCTTTCATGTTCCCGCCCTGATTCTCTCCCTCTTGCTTCTTAAGCAGCCTCAGCTGAGCAATCAGTGCTTCAGAATCAAGCCTGCAGTGAGCCTGTGACCTGACTCCTGGAAACCTTAGACTTTGTACTCCAGCTATTTCCTACTGAGGAACTTTGGTACACTTGTGGACTCTGGAAACCTGCTATTTGATAAATCCACGTTTGCATGGAATTACGGTAACAGAGAAGAGATCCTGAACCTGTTGTGGAGAGTTATTGCTGAGCTTAAGTTACTCTGGCCTGCTGTGGCTCCTGCTTCTGTACCTGCAAACTGTGTGACCCTTTTTGCCACTTGTATGAAGTAATACAGGACTTTCTATATCAAACCTGTGTCTCATGTGTTTTCCTCGCACCCAAGCACAAGACGCTATATGAACTGTACACCATACATTACAGCCCCACAATCTGTGGTGTCCTGAAGAGGACGCTGTACACAGGAGATGCCCCCACAATCTGTGGTGACCTGAAGAGGACGCTGTACACAGGAGATGCCCCCGCAATCTGTGGTGACCTGAAGAGGGCGTGTACACAGGAGATGTCGCCGCAATCTGTGGTGACCTGAAGAGGACGCTGTACACAGGAGATGCCCCCGCAATTTGTGGTGACCTGAAGAGGGCGCTGTACACAGGAGATGTGCCCGCAATCTGTGGTGTCCTGAAGAGGGCGCTGTACACAGGAGATGTCCCCGCAATCTGTGGTGACCTGAAGAGGACGCTGTACACAGGAGATGTCCCCGTAATCTGTGGTGTCCTGAAGAGGGCGCTATACACAGATGTCCCCGCAATCTGTGGTGACCTGAAGAGGGCGCTGTACACAGATGTCCCCACAATCTGTGGTGTCCTGAAGAGGACGCTGTACACAGGAGATGTCCCCGCAATCTGTGGTGACCTGAAGAGGGCGCTGTACACAGGAGATGTCCCCGCAATCTGTGGTGTCCTGAAGAGGGCGCTGTACACAGGAGATGTCGCCGCAATCTGTGGTGACCTGAAGAGGACGCTGTACACAGGAGATGCCCCCGCAATCTGTGGTGACCTGAAGAGGGCGCTGTACACAGGAGATTTGCCCGCAATCTGTGGTGTCCTGAAGAGGGCACTGTACACAGGAGATGTCCCGCAATCTGTGGTGACCTGAAGAGGACGCTGTACACAGGAGATGTCCCCGCAATCTGTGGTGTCCTGAAGAGGGCGCTGTACACAGGAGATGTCCCCGCAATCTGTGGTGTCCTGAAGAGGGCGCTGTACACAGGAGATGTCCCCGCAATCTGTGGTGACCTGAAGAGGGCGCTGTACACAGGAGATGTCCCCGCAATCTGTGGTGTCCTGAAGAGGACGCTGTACACAGGAGATGTCCCCGCAATCTGTGGTGTCCTGAAGAGGACGCCGTACACAGGAGATGTCCCCGCAATCTGTGGTGTCCTGAAGAGGACGCCGTACACAGGAGATGTCCCGCAATCTGTGGTGTCCTGAAGAGGACGCTGTACACAGGAGATGCCCCGCAATCTGTGGTGTCCTGAAGATGGCGTTGTACACAGGAGATGTCCCCGCAATCTGTGGTGTCCTGAAGAGGACGCTGTACACAGGAGATGCCCCGCAATCTGTGGTGTCCTGAAGAGGGCGCTGTACACAGGAGATGTCCCGCAATCTGTGGTGTCCTGAAGAGGACGCTGTACACAGGAGATGTTCCCGCAATGTGTGGTGTCCTGAAGAGGACGCCGTACACAGGAGATGTCCCCGCAATCTGTGGTGTCCTGAAGAGGGCGCTGTACACAGGAGATGTCCCCGCAATCTGTGGTGACCTGAAGAGGACGCTGTACACAGGAGATGTCCCCGCAATCTGTGGTGACCTGAAGAGGGCGCTGTACACAGGAGATGTCCCCGCAATCTGTGGTGTCCTGAAGAGGGCGCTGTACACAGGAGATGTCCCCGCAATCTGTGGTGTCCTGAAGAGGGTGCTGTACACAGGAGCTGCCCCCGCAATCTGTGGTGTCCTGAAGAGGACGCCGTACCCAGGAGATGTCCCCGCAATCTGTGGTGTCCTGAAGAGGGCGCTGTACACAGGAGATGTCCCCGCAATCTGTGGTGACCTGAAGAGGACGCTGTACACAGGAGATGCCCCCGCAATCTGTGGTGACCTGAAGAGGGCGCTGTACACAGGAGATGTCCCCGCAATCTGTGGTGACCTGAAGAGGACGCTGTACACAGGGGGTGTCCCCACAATCTGTGGTGTCCTGAAGAGGACGCTGTACACAGGAGATGTCCCCGCAATCTGTGGTGACCTGAAGAGGGCGCTGTACACAGGAGATGTCCCCGCAATCTGTGGTGTCCTGAAGAGGACGCTGTACACATGGAGATGTCCCCGCAATCTGTGGTGACCTGAAGAGGACGCTGTACACAGGAGGTGTCCCCGCAATCTGTGGTGTCCTGAAGAAGGCGCTGTACACAGGCGATGTCCCCGCAATCTGTGGTGACCTGAAGAGGACGCTGTACACAGGAGATGCCCCCGCAATCTGTGGTGTCCTGAAGAGGGCGCTGTACACAGGAGATGTCCCCGCAATCTGTGGTGACCTGAAGAGGGCGCTGTACACAGGAGATGTCCCCGCAATCTGTGGTGACCTGAGAGGGCGCTGTACACAGGAGATGTCCCCGCAATCTGTGGTGTCCTGAAGAGGACGCTGTACACAGGAGATGTCCCCGCAATCTGTGGTGACCTGAAGAGGACGCTGTACACAGGAGATGTCCCCGCAATCTGTGGTGACCTGAAGAGGGCGCTGTACACAGGAGATGTCCCCGCAATCTGTGGTGTCCTGAAGAGGACGCTGTACACAGGAGATGTCCCCGCAATCTGTGGTGACCTGAAGAGGGCGCTGTACACAGGAGATGTCCCGCAATCTGTGGTGTCCTGAAGAGGGCGCTGTACACAGGAGATGTCCCCGCAATCTGACAGATGTGGAGCTGCTCCAAGGAGGAGCCGGCAAAGATCACCAGTTGTGAATGAGCTGCGCTGATAGACTCTGATCCAAAAAGACAGAACGCTACTAGAAATTCACTGCAACAAAGTATTAGTGTAAGGGTGTGGAGACTTATGCAACCACATTATTTTATTTTTATTTTTTAACCCAACAAATCAAGTATTTTTCTATTGAATTGTACAGATTACAGGTGACATTAAGGGGGGAGAAGGTTCTGTAACGCGTCTTCTTGACAGGATTATTTTACATGACAAAACCTGACCTTTTCACATGCACTGCAATAGTTAGGTCCATAAATATTTGGACAGAGACAACATTTATGTAATTTTGGTTCTAGACATTACCACAATGAATTTGAAACAAAACAAATCAGATGCAGTTGAAGTTCAGACTTTCAGCTTTCATTTGAGGGTATCCACATTAAAATTGGATGAAGGGTTTAGGAGTTTCAGCTCCTTAACATGTGCCACCCTGTTTTTAAAGGGACCAAAAGTAATTGGACAATTGACTCCAAGGCTATTTCATGGACAGGTGTGGGCAATCCCTTCATTATATCATTCTCAATTAAGCAGATAAAAGGGCTGGTGTTGATTTGAGGTGTGGTGTTTGCATTTGGAAGGTTTAGCTGTGAAGGAAACATGCGGTCAAAGGAGCTCTCCATGCAGGTGAAACAAGCCATCCTTAAGCTGCAAAAAACAGAAAAAACCCATCCGAGAAATTGCTAGAACTTTAGGAGTGGCAAAATCTACAGTTTGGTACATTCTGAGAAAGAAAGAAAGCACTGGTGAACTCATCAATGCAAAAAGACCTGGGCGCCCACGGAAGACAACAGTGGTGGATGATCGCAGAATACTCTCCATGGTGAAGAGAAACCCTTCACAACAGCCAACCAAGTGAACAACACTCTCCAGGAGGTAGGCGTATCAATATCCAAATCTACCATAAAGAGAAGACTGCATGAAATTAAGTACAGAGGGTTCACTGCACGGTGCAAGCCACTCATAAGAATCAAGAATAAAAAGGCTAGGCTGGACTTTGCTAAAAAACATCTAAAAAAGCCAGCACAGTTCTGGAAGAACATTCTGTGGACAGATGAAACCAAGATCAACCTCTACTAGAATGATGGAAAGAGAAAAGTATGGTGAAGGCGTGGTACAGCTCATGATCCAAAGCATACCACATCATCTGTAAAACATGGCGGAAGCAGTGTGATGGCTTGGGCATGCATGGCTGCCAGTGGCACTGGGTCACTAGTGTTTATTGATGATGTGACACAGGACAGAAACAGCCGAATGAATTCTGAGGTCTTCAGAGCCATACTGTGTGCTCAGATCCAGCCAAATGCAGCCAAACTGATTGGTCGTCGTTTCATACTATAGATGGACAATGACCCAAAACATAAAGTCAAAGCAACCCAGGAGTTTATTAAAGCCAAGAAGTGGAATATTCTTGAATGGCCAAGTCGTCACCTGATCTCAACCCAATTGAACATGCATTTCACTTGTTAAAGACTAAACTTCAGACAGAAAGGCCACAAACAAACAACAACTGAAAACCACCACGGTGAAGGCCTGGAGAGCATCAAAAAGAAGGAAACACAGTGTCTGGTGATGTCCATGAGTTCAAGACTTCAGGCAGTCATTGCTAACAAAGGGTTTTCAACCAAGTACTAGAAATGAACATTTTATTTACAATTATTTAATCTGTCCAATTACTTTTGGTCCCTTTAAAAACAGGGTGGCACATGTTAAGGAGCTGAAACTCCTAAACCCTTCATCCAATGTTAATGTGGATACCCTCAAATGAAAGCTGAAAGTCTGAACTTCAACTGCATCTGAATTGTTTTGTTTCAAATTCATTGTGGTAATGTCTAGAACCAAAATTAGATAAATGTTGTCTCTGTCCAAATATTTATGGACCTAACTGTATCTACAAAGTATAGTCAGTATATAGAATACAAAATCAGAATATAAAGATCCTACAAAAATGTACAAGAGAAACCGCATCTAGGAAAGAGTGTAACCTGCATTAATTATAGCAATTGACACATTAAAAAATGATGAAGTGGGAAACCACAAGATGGCGCCACAACCCATAAAAAAGGGAGCAGCAGACGGTAACTAGTGATATACATACAGAAAATATACAGGGCACATGTGACCAGCAGTTCCCCCCCCCCCCCCGCACCATAGCGGACATGGGGAGTCCAAGAACGCGCATACTGGACTGAACCTGTGATCTATTCCATGTACCGAGACTGTATATAGAGTAGAAGTCAGATATAGTATAGGTCAGTATATAGTATACAGGGTCAGTATATAGTATGCAGGGTCAGTATATAGTATGCAGGGTCAGTATATAGTGAGCACTCACCTGTCAGCCGTCCCCCGGTCTCTTCTCTCCGGCTGTTCCAGCCTTATATCCCGTCCACCGCGCATTCCCCTACAGCAGATGTCACTGCCGGGATTGGTCACTGGTTATAGTCACAGCTGCTTCCCCAGGAGCCGGATCTGTGCTCACCCCCTGCAGGGCAGGACAATAGGGGTTGTCATAGGGCCACTCATCCAACTAAGGGGATAAGTGACGGCGAACGAGAAGCGGGAGAAAAGCTAATACACCCCCATATACAGAGGGACATGTAAGAAAAGTATGTGCCCCCCACATCCTCCTCCGGGGGCTTCTCTGTCCTCATCTACATCCATAGACATTAATATGGGAGAAAGTATGTGCCCCCCACATCCACCTCCGGGGGCTTCTCTGTCCTCATCTACATCCATAGACATTAATATGGAGAAAGTATGTGCCCCCCACATCCACCTCCGGGGGCTTCTCTGTCCTCATCTAATCCATAGACATTAATATGGAGAAAGTATGTGCCCCCCACATCCACCTCCGGGGGCTTCTCTGTCCTCATCTACATCCATAGACATTAATATGGAGAAAGTATGTGCCCCCCACATCCACCTCCGGGGCTTCTCTGTCCTCATCTACATCCATAGACATTAATATGGAGGAAAGTATGTGCCCCCCACATCCACCTCCGGGGGCTTCTCTGTCCTCATCTACATCCATAGACATTAATATGGAGAAAGTATGTGCCCCCCACATCCTCCCCGGGGCTTCTCTGTCCTCATCTACATCCATAGACATAATATGGAGAAAGTATGTGCCCCCCACATCCACTCGGGGCTTCTCTGTCCTCATCTACATCCATAGACTTAATTGGAGAAAGTATGTGCCCCCACATCCTCCTCCGGGGGCTCTCTGTCCTCATCTACATCCATAACATAATATGGGAAAGTATGGCCCCCCATCCCCTCCGGGCTCTCTGTCTCATCTACATCCTAGACATTAATATGGAGAAGTATGTGCCCCACATCCCCTCCGGGGCTTCTCTGTCCTCATCTACATCCATAGACATTAATATGGAGAAAGTATGTGCCCCCACATCCCCTCCGGGGCTTCTCTGTCCTCATCTACATCCATAACATTAATATGGAGAAAGTATGTGCCCCCCACATCCCCTCCGGGGCTTCTCTGTCCTCATCTACATCCATAACATTAATATGGGAAAGTATGTGCCCCCACATCCCCTCCGGGGCTTCTCTGTCCTCATCTACATCCATAGACATTAATATGGAAAGTATGTGCCCCCCACATCCACCTCCGGGGCTTCTCTGTCCTCATCTACATCCTAGACATTATATGGAGAAAGTATGTGCCCCCACATCCTCCTCCGGGGCTTCTCTGTCCTCATCTACATCCATAACATAATATGGGAAAGTAGTGCCCCCCACATCTCCTCCGGCTCTCTGTCCTCATCACATCCATGACATTATGGGGTATTGCCCCCACATCCCCTCCGGGGGTTTCTGTCCTCATCTACACCATACATATGGGAAGTATGTGCCCACATCCTCCGGGGTTTCGTCTCATCACTCCATGCATTATATGGGAAATATGTGCCCAATCCTCCCGGCTCTCTCCTCTCTACATCCATACATAATAGAAAATATGTGCCCCACATCCCTCCGGGCTTCTCTGTCCTCATCTACATCCATAGACATAATGGAAAGTATGTGCCCCCACATCCTCCTCGGGGCTTCTCTGTCCTCATCTACATCCATAAATTAATATGGAGAAGTATGTGCCCCTCTCCTCCGGGCTTCTCTGTCCATCTACATCCATAGACATTAATATGGAAAGTATGTGCCCCCACATCCCCGGGCTTCTCTGTCCTCATCTACATCCATAACATAATATGGGAAATATGTGCCCCCACATCCCTCCGGGCTCTCGTCCTCATCTATCCATGACATTAATATGGAGAAGTATCCCCACCTCCTCTAGACATTAATATGGGGAAAGTATGTGCCCCCCACATCCTCCTCCGGGGCTTCTCTGTCCTCATCTACATCCTTAGACATTAATATGGAGTAAGTATGTGCCCCCCACATCACTCCGTGGGCTTCTGTCCTCATGCTCATCCTAGGAAATGGAGAAAGTATGGGCCCCCCCATCCACCTCCGGGGGCTTCTCTGTCCTCATCTACATCCATAGACATTTAATATGGAGAAGTATGTGCCCCCCACATCCACCGCCGGGGCTTCTCTGTCCTCATCTACATCCATAGACATTAATATGGAGAAAGTATGTGACCCCCACATCCCCTCCGGGGGGCTTCTCTGTCCTCATCTACATCCATAGACATTAATATGGAAAAGTATGTGCCCCCCACATCCATCCTCCGGGGGCTTCTCTGGGGGGGGGGGTCCCATCTACATCCATAGACATTAAATGAGGAAAGTATGTGCCCCCCACATCCTCCTCCGGGGGCCTTCTCTGTCCTCATCTACATCCATAGACATTAATATGAGGAAAGTATGTGCCCCCCACATCCACCCCGGGGCTTCTCTGTCCTCATCTACATCCATAGACATTAATATGAGAAAGTATGTGCCCCCACATCACCTCCGGGGGCTTCTTCCTTCCATCATCTACATCCATAGACATAATATGGAGAAAGTATGTGCCCCTCCCACATCCACCTCCGGGGCTTCTCTTCCTCATCTACATCCATAGACATTAATATGGAGAAGTATGTGCCCCCACATCCTCCTCCGGGGGCTTCTCTGTCCTCATCTACATCCATAGACATTAATATGGGAAAGTATGTGCCCCCCACATCCACCTCCGGGGCTTCTCTTCCCATCTACATCCCCCCTAGACATTATTATGGAGAAAGTGTGTGCCCCCCACATCCACCTCACGGGGGGCTTCTATTCCTCATCTACATCCATAGACATTAATATGGAGAAAGTATGTGCCCCCCACATCCACCTCCGGGGGCTCTCTGTCCTCATCTACATCCCTATAGACATTAATATGGAGAAAGTTGTGCCCCCCACATCCACCTCCGGGGCTTCTCTTCCTCATCTCTCCATAGACATTAATAGGAGAAAGTTTGTGCCCCCCACATCCACCTCCGGGGGCTTTCTCTCCTCATCTACATCCATAGACATTAATATGGAGAAGTATGTGCCCCCCACATCCACCTCCGGGGCTTCTCTGTCCTCATCTACCATCCATAGACATTAATATGGAGAAAGTTTGTGCCCCCACATCCACCTCCGGGGCTTCTGTGTCCTCATCTACATCCATAGACATTAATATGGAGGAAAGTATGTGCCCCCACATCCTCCTCCGGGCTTCTCTGTCCTCATCTACACCATAGACATTAATATGGAGGAAAGTATGTGCCCCCCACACCTCCTCGGGGGCTTCTCTGTCCTCATCTACATCCATAGACAAATATATGGGAAAGTATGTGCCCCCCACATCCACCTCCGGGGGCTTCTCTGTCCTCATCTACACCATAGACATTAATATGGAGGAAAGTAATGTGCCCCCCAATCCCCTCCGGGGGCTTCTCTGTCCCTCATCCACCCTAGCTTTTAAAAGGGAAAGTAGTGCCCCCCCCATCCCCTCCCGGGGCTTCCTTCCTCCAAAAACCAAACTTTAAAAAAGGGGAAATATTGCCCCCCCCCATCCCCTCCGGGGGGGTTCCTGTCCTCATCTTTAAACCATTTAAAATGGGGGAAAAATATGGGCCCCCACTCCCCTCCCCGGGGGCTTTTCTGCCCCTCTACATCCAAACATTTAAAGGAGAAGTATGTGCCCCCCCCCTCCCCCTCCGGGGGCTCTCGTCCCTCTACATCCTAACTTAATATGGGGAAAGTAGTGCCCCCCCCATACCCCGGGGGGTTCTCTGTCCCCATCTCATCCATAACATTAAAATGGGGAAATATGGCCCCCCCCCATCCCCTCCGGGGGTTCTCTTCCCCATCTACAAATTTTAAAATTTTAAAAGGGAAAATATTGCCCCCCACATCCCCCCGGGGCTTCTTGCCCATTACACCATAACATTAATAGGAGAAAAATAGTGCCCCCCCATCCCCTCCGGGGTTCCGGCTATTTTACTCCATAGACATTAAAATTTTGGGGGGGTTTTTGCCCCCCCCTCCCCCTCCGGGGTTCCTTGCCCATTCATCCATTAAAATTTAAAAAGGGAAAAGTATGTGCCCCCCAATCCTCCTCCGGGGCTTTTCCCGCCCACTACTCCTAGCATTAAAAGGGGAAAAAATGTGCCCCCCCCTCCCCTCCGGGGGCTTCCTGTCCTCTCACTCCATAACATAATATGGAGAAAGTAGTGCCCCCCAACCTCCTCCGGGGGTTCCTTCCTCTCTACATCCCTGACTTAAAATGGAGAAAAGTTTGTGCCCCCCCACACCCCTCCGGGGTTTTTCCCTTTCCCACACATCCATAGAATAAATGGAGAAAAAAGGCCCCCACATCCCCCGGGGCTTCTCTGTCCCCATCTACACCATAACTTAAAATGGGGTTTGTGCCCCCCACATCCCCTCGGGGGGTTCTCTTCCTCAATACATCCCTAACATTTTTTGGGGAAATAAAATGCCCCCCACATCCCCTCCGGGGGCTTCCGTCCCATTCAAACATCCATAACATTAAATAAAAGGGAAAAGTAGTGCCCCCCACCCCCTCCGGGGCTTCTCTGTCCTCACTAACCAAACTTTAAAATGGAGAAAGTAGTGCCCCCCACATCCCCCTCCCCGGGGGCCCCGCCCATCACCCATAGACATTTAAAATGGGGAAAGTATTGCCCCCCACACCAACCCCCGGGGGGTTCTCTGTCCCCATCAAAATCCATGCATTATATGGAAAGTATGTGCCCCCCACTCCTCCTCCCGGGGGGTTTTTCCCCCCAATC
>JARQOD010000006.1:395544-461287 GCA_033576555.1 Oophaga sylvatica
TGGATTCACAAAATCAGAACTGTAGTTTACCGTCAGACAAGTTAATTCGTTTACGGTACCAGGTCCTAAACGCTTCCAGTAACCCCTCCATGTCGCTTAGGAAGGCTATGTCTCTTTTGGGCTCCCTCTCCTGCATTCCCGCGGTTCGGTGGGCCCAATTTCACACAAGGGCACTGCAAGCTGAGGTCTTGCTGTATCAAAATTTGCTAGGTGGTTACCTGGAAGGCCAGCTATCCTTGTCCCAGGCTGCTATAAGATCCCTGGATTGGTGGAAGAATGAGACAAACCTGTCTAAGGGGGTTCCCTGGGAATATGACATATCCCGAATAGTCACAACAGATGCTAGCCCCTCTGGGTGGGGGGCTCATATGGGGGACGTTATGGTTCAGGGTTCATGGGAGCAGGATCAAATTCAAATGTCTTCTAATATGAAGGAATTAGCAGCGGTAGAGCTAGCGATTAAAAAACTCCTTGTCTATCTACAGGGTCACCACGTTCGAGTGCTCTCCGACAATCGGGTCACAGTCGCATACATCAACCACCAGGGTGGTACTCGTTCCGGTCCTCTCATGGAAGTGGCAAGGCGCCTACTTCAGATAGCAGAACGACACTTTCTTTCTCTAACGGCTCTACATATAAGGGGAGAAGAAAATACCAAGGCGGACTTCTTAAGCCGCAATCTCCTGAGTCAAGGAGAGTGGTCATTAAAGACTTCCATCTTCGACCTAATTGTGCGGAAATGGGGTCTACCGGAAGTAGATCTCTTTGCTACCAAAAGCAACAGAAAAGTGACACAGTTCTGCTCTCTGAATCCCAAAGAACGCCCTCTGGCAGTGGACGCTCTTCTATTACAGTGGGATTTCAATCTAGCCTACGCCTTCCCTCCCCTGTCCTTACTCCCCCTAGTATTCAGGAAGGACAGGGCAAGGATAATATTAATCGCTCCTTTTTGGCCCAGGAGGGCATGGTTTTCATGTCTCAGAAACATGTCGATAGCCGACCCGTGGGTCCTGCCGGACATTCCCGATCTGCTCTCCCACGGTCCAGTCTACCATCCTCGAGTAGCGGGCCTCCACCTGACGGCGTGGATTTTGAACGGTCGCTGCTGACAAATAAGGGGTTTTCTGCTAAAGTAATTAATACTCTCCTTAAAAGCAGAAAAGAGGTTACAACTAGGATCTACGCTAGGATTTGGAAGAAATTTCTTCAGAGCTCGGCGGTTGTAGCAGGGGACACAACACTTATAACCCAGATTCTAGAATTCCTACAAAAGGGTCTGGACTTAGGTCTCTCCACAAGCACCCTTAAGGTGCAAGTTTCAGCTTTGGGGGCACTCTTTAGTTGCAACATCGCAAATAATTACTGGGTCAGTAGATTCATTAAAGCTGCGGGTAGGTCGAGACCCATAGTGAAGGTGAGAATCATGCCATGGGACTTAAATCTTGTTCTCACTGCTTTAACAGAGCCCCTTTTGAACCTATATCAGCAGCATCAATAAAAATTCTTTCCCTTAAGACCGCTTTCCTGGTAGCATTAACCTCGGCTAGGAGGGTAAGTGACATCCAGGCACTATCTAGACTATCTCCTTACACTCAGGTCCTGAATGACAGGATAATACTTAGACCGGATCCGGCATACCTACCTAAGGTGTCTTCCGCTTTCCACAGAACACAGGAAATTATTCTCCCTTCGTTCATCCCTAATCCATCTAATCAAAAAGAGATGAAACTTCATACTTTAGATGTTAGAAGATGTCTGCTGCAATATTTGGCAGTCTCTGATCCCTGGAAACGGGACAATGCATTGTTTGTCTCTTTTCAAGGAATTAACAAAGGCCGTAGATTAACAAAGAGCTCATTGGCCAGATGGATTAGGGAAGCAATTTCTCTGGCATACACCTCGAGGGGCAAGCAGCCATCTGAGAGGCTAAGGGCACATTCCACTCGAGCTGTGGCGACTTCATGGGCAGAAAGGGCAGACGTCTCGATTGACCAGATATGTAAGGCAGCTACGTGGTCTTCTCCACACACTTTTTACACTCATTATAGATTAGATTTGGGTGCTTCCTCAGACCTTTCTTTCGGACTAAGGGTGCTGCAGGCAGTAGTCCCTCCCTAAGTAGTTATTACTCTCTGTAATTCTCTCGGTAGTGCTGTCATGGACGTTCGAATAAAGTCTAAGTTACTTACCGTTAACGGTATTTTTCGAAGTCCATGACAGCACCCTTACATTCCCACCCAGGTTTTATGTGCACTTCTTCCGCTTATGTAGTCCACATGTAATAAACAATTGATTAATGTTACTGTGTGATGCATGAAATTTTTTTACTGTATACCATTTAACCTTGATGTCCTCTTATGCTCTGTAATCCAACTGATGTGTGGGAGAGGTGCCGCCCTTTTATATCTGTAGGTTTCCTGTTCCTAAGGGGCGGATCCCCTCTCTCTGTAGTGCTGTCATGGACTTCGAAAAATACCGTTAACGGTAAGTAACTTAGACTTTTCTCAACCACATACTCCACATTGCCCTCAACCAAAACAGGGTCAGGAGGCGCAGCCATAGGAACCACTGGCTCGACAAACCTCTTCAATAAGGACTTGTGGAACACGTTATGGATCTTAAATGTCCCTGGAAGAAGTAAACGAAAGGAAACAGGATTAAGAATCTCCATGATCTTATAAGGTCCAATGAACCTAGGCTTAAACTTAGGAGATGCAACTCTCATAGGGATATTTCTTGAGGACAACCAGACCAAGTCCCCCACTTCAAACCGAGGACCATCAGTCCTATGCCGGTTGGCAAACCGCTGGGCCCTCTCCTGAGAGAGGGACAACCTCTCCACTACCTGGTCCCAAATCTGCTGCATAAGCTCCACAACAGAGTCAACAACTGAACAGACAGAAGCCTCCGTCTGTCCTGAAGAAAATCGAGGGTGAAACCCAAAATTGCAGAAAAATGGAGACATCAAAGTGGCAGAGCTAGCCCTATTATTAAGAGCAAACTCAGCCAAAGGCAAAAAAGAGACCCAGTCATCCTGATCAGCAGACACAAAGCATCTCAGATAAGTCTCCAATGTCTGGTTTGTTCTCTCAGTTTGTCCATTGGTCTGAGGATGAAAAGCAGAGGAGAAAGACAATTGAACACCAAGTTTAGAACAAAAAGTCCTCCAAAATCTGGAAACAAACTGGACTCCTCTGTCAGACACAATGTTCTCAGGAATGCCGTGTAACCGAACCACGTGCTGAAGGAACAAAGGCACCAATTTGGAGGAGGAAGGCAACTTAGGTAATGGCACAAGATGTATCATCTTGGAAAACCTATCACAAATCACCCAGATAACGGTCATTCTCTGAGAAACAGGGAGGTTGGAAAAAAAATCCATAAAGATATGGGTCCATGGTCTCTTGGGCACAGGCAATGACATCAACAAACCACTAGAGCGAGAGCAAGGCTTGGTGCGAGAGCAAGTCCCACAGGACTGCACAAACTCCCTGAAGTCACAAGACAAAGTAGGCCACCAAAAGGACCGACTCACCAAGTCTCTGGTACCAAAAATTCCGGGATGACCGGCCAACGCGGAACAATGAATCTCAGACATCACACTCTTCTTCCACTGGTCTGGGACAAACAATTTCCCAACAGGGCAGCGCTCGGGTTTATCCTCCTGACACCCTTCCAGAGCCAGTCTCAAATTGGGCGAGATGGCAGAAAGAACTACACCCTCTTTCAAAATAACAGCAGGATCAGATAACTCAGGAGACTTCGCAAGGAAACTCCTCGAGAGGGCATCCGCCTTAACATTCTTAGTGCCAGGAAGAAAGGAAACCACAAAATTAAAACATGTGAAAAACAAGGCCCACCTGGCCTGTCTAGGATTAAGTCGCTTGGCTGATTCCAGATAAACCAGATTCTTATGGTCCGTGAGGACCACCACCTGATGTTTGGCTCCTCCAGCCAATGTCTCCACTCTTCAAAAGCCCACTTCATGGCCAATAACTCCCGATTACCCACGTCATAATTACGTTCAGTTGGAGAAAATTTTCGAGAGAAAAAGGCACAAGGGTTACTTTTAGAGGTCTCTGGATCTCTTTGGGACAAAACGGCACCTGCCCCAATTTCAGAGGCATCAACCTCCACCTGAAATGGCAGAGAAACATCAGGCTGCCGTAGAACAGGAGCAGAAGTGAATCTCTGCTTAAGTTCCTGAAACGCAGAGACTGCCTCAGGAGGCCAATTCACATCAGAACCCTTTTTGGTCAAATCAGTCAATGGTTTAACAATAACAGAGAAATTACCAATAAATTTACGATAAAAATTGGCAAAATCCAAGAATCTCTGAAGAGCCTTTAATGAAGTAGGTTGGACCCAATCACAGATGGCCTGAACCTTGACCGGGTCCATTTCAATAACAGATGGAGACAAAATGAATCCCAGAAATGAGATCCTCTGTACGCCAAAAAGACACTTTGATCCCTTCACATACAGTGCATTCTCTCTCAAAATCTGGAACACAGTCCGAACATGTTTCACACGAGAGTCCCAGTCATTGGAAAAAATCAAGATATCATCCAAATAAACAATCAGAAATTTATCCACAAAATCCCTGAAAATGTCATTCATGAAGGACTGGAAGACAGAAGGAGCATTAGTGAGCCCAAAGGGCATCACAAGGTACTCAAAATGCCCCTCTGGGGTATTAAACGCCATCTTCCATTCATCCCCGTGCTTAATGCGAATAAGGTTATACGCCCCCCTGAGGTCAAGCTTGGTAAACCAAGTAGCACTTTTCACCCAGGAAAACAGGTCAGAAATCAAGGGTAACGGATATTGATATTTCACAGTGATATTGTTCAAGAGACGATAATGAACCATCCTTTTTGGCCACAAAGTAAAAACCGGCACCCAAGGTTAAGAGGATGGTCTGATATGACCCTTCTCCAATGACTCCTTGATATAAGACCGCATAGCGTCATGTTCAGGTGCAGATAAATTAATTTAGGAAATTTACCACCAGGCACTAATTCAATAGCGCAGTCATAGCTCCTATAGGGGGGCAAGCATGCAGATTTACTTTCACTAAACACATCAGAAAAATCAGTCAAAAAGTCAGGAACATCCTGAGCCTGGGGAGAGGCAGAAAAAACAGGAGTGTTGGCATTAACACATTGGCAGCCCCAACTGGTCACAGACACAGATTTCCAATCCAAAACAGGATTATGAGACTGTAACCAAGGGAAACAGTACAATAATGTCATGCAGATTATACAGCACCAAAAATTTGCAACTCTCCTGATGATCAGGTTCAACCCTCATTATCACCTAAGTAGAGAACTGGGGTTTATTCTCAGCCAAAGGGGTAGAATCAATCCCCAGTAGGGGAATAGACTTCCGCAGGGGTATCATGGGAAATCCACAACGTTTAGCAAAATCAAAATCCATCAGGTTAATAGCTGCTCCCGAATCAACAAAATTCCTGAGCAGAAAATGTGGACAAGGAGCAAATCAGGGTAACAGTCAACAGAAATTTAGTCTGAACACTACCCAAGACAACTGAGCGTGCAAAACATCTTCCCCGCTTAGGGCAGACAGAAATAGCATGAGAGGCATCACCACAGTAGAAACATAACCCATTGCGTTTTCGAAACTCATGACGCTGTGCCCCAGAAGCCACTCTTTCACACTGCATGGGTTCAGAAGCTGGTTCACAAGGCAACACTATCTCACGCATACCTCTACGCTCACGCAAACGTCTGTCAATTTGAATCGCTAATGACATAGAATCATTGAGACCAGAGGGAGCAGGGAAACCCGCCATAACATCTTTTACATTCTCTGACAGACCCTTCCGAAAAAGGGCTGCCAAAGCATCATCATTCCATTTGGTCAGGACTGCCCACTTTCGGAATTTCTGACAGTACAACTCAGCGTCCTCAAGCCCCTGATTTAATGCCAACAAGGTTTTTTCAGCTTGATCAGTGACATTAGGTTCATCGTACAATAACCCCAGAGCCAGAAAAAATGCATCAACATTACTCAAAACAGGATCCCCAGGTGTCAGGGAAAAAGCCCAATCCTGAGGATCGCCGCGCAGGAGAGAGATGACAATTTGAACCTGCTGTGCTGCGTTCCCTGAGGACTTAGGTTTTAAGGCAAAAAACAACTTACAGTTATTTTTGAAATTCAGAAATTTAACTCGATTCCCCCAAAAACAAATCTGGAATGGGAATCCTAGGTTCCACAACTGGCAACCTAGCAAGATAGGTAGCAATACTCCGAAACTCAGTGGCAAGCTGATCCACACGGCCAGACAACTGTGCAAACTCCATTGAGAAAAAATAAAAAATCCTCAGCACCCGAGAAAAAGAGGGAAAAAATGCAACAAACAGAAAAAAAAATCTCTGACAACTCTGACAACCTTTTTTGTTTCCACACTATTTTTCCCTTCTGTGAGTACCATATAATTTTCAGTTTGGCCGGTGATACTGTTATGTTTTGGTGGCTGAGGAGAGCAGGCAAAAATGGCAATACACCAGAGAGGTTGGAATCTACTGGATTGCAGTACCCTGACTAACCACCACAACTAAAGGCAACCGTGGAGCGTTCCTACGTTGGTCCTAGACGCCTCGTCACAGCCTGAGAGGTTAACTACACCTAAAGATAGAAAGAGGAAAGCTATCTGCCCTGGAGCAGATCCCCAAAGAACATAGGAAGCCCCCAAACATGTAATGGCGGTTAGACAAGAGGAAATACAGACAGAAAATAGTATGAGCAAACGTTGGGGCCCAATCTGCCTAGACAGAAAAAGGATAGGAAGGATACTTACTGTAATCCAAAAAAACCCTAAAAAAAAACAACGCTACTAATTGCAAAACACCTGAGATCACACGACCTCTGCCACCTAAATTAGTTCTCTGGTGTAACAAAACTAAGCCGCAGGCACTGAAAAAAATGGAAAAGGCAAATGAACAAACAACAGTGGCTCCAGAGGAACCGAGAGGAGCCCAAGCCCCCGGGGAGGGGAACCTGGCCAACCTCACAGAAATGCAGAGAAATATGCAAATGGCAAGCACAAAAAACAGAAAATATCTTATCTGAGAGCAGGAGAAGAGGCAAGACTCAATAAGCTTCCAAGTGAACCAGGAAACAACTTTGAGACAAGAACAATTGATCACCGGCAACCATGATGGGGGGGAACCTCCCTTATATCCAGCCAGTCTGTGATTCCTGATTGCCAATCCTCATTGAATGGTTCAGTAGTGTTTGTAACCACCAGAGGGAGCTTCTGCTCAGAATTCATTTCTAAAACATTCACAACAGTCCCCCCTGCTGTCCCATCTGTATAATCTTCTGTGTCTCCCCTGTTGTCCTGTCTGTATACTCTTCTGTGTCCCCCCTGCTGTCCAGTCTGTATACTCTTTTGTCTCCCCTGTTGTCCCGTCTGTATACTCTTGTGTCTCCCCTGCTGTCCTGTCTGTAAACTCTTCTGCGTCCCCCCTGCTGTCCCGTCTGTATACTCTTCTGTGTCTCCCCTGCTGTCCTGTCTGTATACTCTACTGTGTCTCCCCTGTTGTCCCGTCTGTATACTCTTCTGCGTCCCCCCTGCTGTCCCATCTGTATACTCTTCTGTCTCCCCTGTTGTCCTGTCTGTATACTATTCTGCGTCCCCCCTGCTGTCCGTCTGTATACTCTTCTGTGTCTCCCCTGTTGTCCTGTCTGTATACTCTTCTGTGTCTCCCCTGTTGTCCCGTCTGTATACTCTTCTGTGTCTCCCCTGCTGTCCAGTCTGTATGCTGTTCTGTCTCCTCTGCTGTCCTGTCTGTATACTCTTCTGTGTCTCCCCTGTTGTCCCGTCTGTATACTCTTCTGCATCTCCCCTGTTGTCCTGTCTGTATTCTCTTCTGTGTCTCCCCTGTTGTCCCGTCTGTATACTCTTGTGTCTCCCCTGCTGTCCTGTCTGTATACTCTTCTGCGTCCCCCCTGCTGTCCCGTCTGTATACTCTTCTGTGTCTCCCCTGCTGTCCTATCTGTATACTCTTCTGTGTCTCCCCTGCTGTCCTGTCTGTATACTCTTCTGTGTCTCCCCTGTTGTCCTGTCTGTATACTCTTTTTTTGTCTCCCCCGCTGTACTGTCTGTATACTCTTCTGCGTCCCCCCTGCTGTCCCGTCTGTATACTCTTCTGTGTCTCCTGTTGTGAATGGACTTGAGATGAGTTCTGAGCAGAGGCTCCCTCTGGTGGTTACAAGCGGTACTGGACTGTCCAGTGAAGATTGTGAGGATTGGGAATCAGGTGTTACTGACTGGTCTTATATAAGGGAGTCGCCTTCCCATCAGGGTTGCCGGTGATCAATTGTTCTGGTCTCAATCCTTGATTCCTGTTTCCTTTGTAGCCTACTGTGTCGTGTCTGCATCTCCTGCTAACAGATAAGACATTTTCTTCTTTTTTGTTTTTTGTGCTTGATTTTTGCATTTTGTCCTGCACTTCTGTGGGGGCCTTCAGGGTCCCCTCCGGGGGCTTTTGCCCTCTCAGTTTAGTTCGGCCACTGATGTTTTGTACATTTGCTTTTTCCAGTTTTTTCAGTGGCTGCTGTTTTGATTTTGTTACACCAGAGAACTAATTTAGGTGGTAGAGGTCGTGTGATCTCAGGTGTTTTTGAAATTAGTAGAGTTGGTGCTTTTCAGGGTTTTTTGGGATTGCAGTAAGTGCCCTTCCTATCCTTTTCTATTTAGATAGTTTGGGCCCCAATGTTTGCTCATACTATTTTCTGTCTGTGTCAGTATTTCTTCTTGTCTAACCGCCATTACATGTTTGGGGGCTTTCTATGTTCTTTGGGGATCTGCTCCGGGGCAGATAGCTTTCCTCTTTCTATCTTTAGGTATAGTTAGTTTCTCAGGCTGTGACGAGGCGTCTAGGACCAACGTAGGAACGCTCCACGGCTGCCTCTAGTTGTGGTGGTTAGTCAGGGTACTGCAATCTCATAGATTCCAACTGCTCTGGTGTATTGCCTTTTTTACCTGCACTCCTCAGCTACCAAATCATAACAGTATCACCGGCCTGAACTGAAAATTATATGGTACTCACAGAAGGGAAAAATATTGTGAAAGAAAAAAAAAAGGTTGTCAGAGATATTTTTCTGTTTGTTGCATTTTTTTTTCCCCTCTGTATCTCTGGTTGCTGGGGAGGATTTTTTCTCTCAATGGAGTTTGCACAGTTGTCTGGCCGTGTGGATCAGCTTGCCACTGAGGTTCGGAGTATTGCTACCTATCTTGCTAGGTTGCCTGTTGTGGAACCTAGGATTCCCATGCCAGATTTGTTTTTGGGGGATCGAGCCAAGTTTCTGAATTTCAAAAATAATTGTAAATTGTTTTTTGCCTTAAAATCTAAGTCCTCAGGGAACGCAGCGCAGCAGGTTCAAATTGTCATCTCTCTCCTGCGCGGCGATCCTCAGTATTGGGCTTTTTCCCTGACACCTGGGGATCCTGTTCTGAGTGATGTTGATGCATTTTTTCAGGCCTTGGGGTTATTGTACGATGAGCCTAATGTCACTGATCAAGCTGAAAAAGCCTTGTTGGCATTAAATCAGGGGCTTGATGACACTGAGTTATACTGTCAGAGATTCCGCAGGTGGGCAGTCCTGACCAAATGGAATGACGACGCTTTGGCAGCCCTTTTTCGGAAGGGTCTGTCAGATAATGTAAAGGATGTTATGGTGGGATTCCCTATCCCCTCTGGTCTCAATGATTCTATGTCATTAGCGATTCAAATTGACAGACGTTTGCGTGAGCGGAGAAGTATGCGTGAAATAGTGTTGCCTTGTGAACCTGCTTCTGAACCCATGCAGTGTGGTAGAGTGGTTTCTGGGGCACAGCGTCATGAGTTTCGAAAGCGCAATGGGTTATGTTTCTACTGTGGTGATGCCTCTCATGCTATTTCAGTCTGCCCTAAGCGGGGAAGACGTTTTGCACGCTCAGTTGTCTTGGGTAGTGTTCAGACTAAGTTTTTATTAACTGTTACTCTGATATGCTCTCTGTCCTCATTTTCTGCTCAGGCTTTCGTTGATTCGGGAGCAGCTATTAACCTGATGGATTTTGATTTTGCTAAACGTTGCGGGTTTCCCTTGATACCCCTACAGAAGTCTATTCCCCTACTGGGGATCGATTCTACCCCTTTGGCTGAGAATAAACCCCAGTTCTCTACTTAGGTGATAATGAGGGTTGAACCTGATCATCAGGAGAGTTGCAAATTTTTGGTGCTGTATAATCTGCATGACATTATCGTGCTGGGTTTCCCTTGGTTACAGTCTCATAATCCTGTTTTGGATTGGAAATCTGTGTCTGTAACCAGTTGGGGCTGCCAATGTGTTAATACCAACACTCCTGTTTTTTCTGCCTCCCCCCAGGCTCAGGATGTTCCTGACTTTTTGATTGATTTTTCTGATGTGTTTAGCGAAAGTAAATCTGCATCCTTGCCTCCCCATTGGAGCTATGACTGCGATATTGAATTAGTGCCTGGTAGTAAATTCCCTAAAGGTCGCCTTTTTAACTTGTCTGTACCTGAACATGACGCTATGCGGTCTTATATCAAGGAGTCATTGGAGAAGGGTCATATCAGACCATCCTCTTCACCCTTAGGTGCCGGTTTTTTCTTTGTGGCCAAAAAGGATGGTTCATTAAGGCCGTGTATTGATTATCGTCTTTTGAACAATATTACTGTGAAATATCAATATCCGTTACCCTTGATTTCTGACCTGTTTTCCAGGGTGAAAGACGCTACTTGGTTTACCAAGCTTGACCTCAGGGGGGCGTATAACCTTATTCGCATTAAGCACGGGGATGAATGGAAGACGGCATTCAATACCCCTGAGGGGCATTTTGAGTACCTTGTGATGCCCTTTGGGCTCACTAATGCTCCTTCTGTCTTCCAGTCCTTCATGAATGACATTTTCAGGGATTTTGTGGATAAATTTCTGATTGTTTATTTGGATGATATCTTGATTTTTTCTAATGACTGGGACTCTCATGTGAAACATGTTCGAACTGTATTTCAGATTTTGAGAGAGAATGCTCTGTATGTGAAGGGATCAAAGTGTCTTTTTGGCATACAGAGGATCTCGTTTTTGGGATTCATTTTGTCCCCATCTGTTATTGAAATGGACCCTGTCAAGGTTCAGGCCATCTGTGATTGGGTCCAACCTACTTCATTAAAGGCTCTTCAAAGATTTTTGGGTTTTGCCAATTTTTATCGTAAATTTATTGGTAATTTCTCGGTTATTGTTAAACCATTAACTGATTTGACCAAAAAGGGTTCTGATGTGGTGAATTGGCCTCCTGAGGCAGTCTCTGCATTTCAGGAACTTAAGCAGAGATTCACTTCTGCTCCTGTTCTACGGCAGCCTGATGTTTCTCTGCCATTTCAGGTGGAGGTTGATGCCTCTGAAATTGGGGCAGGTGCCGTTTTGTCCCAAAGAGATCCAGAGACCTCTAAAAGTAACCCTTGTGCCTTTCTCTCTCGAAAATTTTCTCCTACTGAACGTAATTATGACGTTGGTAATCGGGAGTTATTGGCCATGAAGTGGGCTTTTGAAGAGTGGAGACATTGGCTGGAGGGAGCCAAACATCAGGTGGTGGTCCTTACGGACCATAAGAATCTGGTTTATCTGGAATCTGCCAAGCGACTTAATCCTAGACAGGCCAGGTGGGCCTTGTTTTTCACACGTTTTAATTTTGTGGTTTCCTTTCTTCCTGGCACTAAGAATGTTAAGGCGGATGCCCTCTCGAGGAGTTTCCTTGCGGACTCTCCTGAGGTATCTGATCCTTCTGTTATTTTGAAAGAAGGTGTAGTTCTTTCCGCCATCTCGCCCATTTTGAGACTGGCTCTGGAGGGGTGTCAGGAGGATAGGCCCGAGCGCTGCCCTGTTGGGAAATTGTTTGTCCCGGACCAGTGGAAAAAGAGTGTGATGTCTGAGATTCATTGTTCCGCGTTGGCCGGTCATCCCGGAATTTTTGGTACCAGAGACTTGGTTAGTCGGTCCTTTTGGTGGCCTACCTTGTCTCGTGATGTCAGGGAATTTGTGCAGTCCTGCGGGACTTGCTCTCGCTCCAAGCCTTGCTCTCGCTCTAGTGGTTTGTTGATGCCATTGCCTGTGCCAAAGAGACCATGGACCCATATCTCTATGGATTTCATTTCCGACCTCCCTGTTTCTCAGAGAATGACCGTCATCTGGGTGATTTGTGATAGGTTTTCCAAGATGATACATCTTGTGCCATTACCTAAGTTGCCTTCCTCCTCTGAATTGGTGCCTTTGTTCCTTCAGCACGTGGTTCGTTTACACGGCATTCCTGAGAACATTGTGTCTGACAGAGGAGTCCAGTTTGTTTCCAGATTTTGGAGGACCTTTTGTTCTAAGCTTGGTGTTCAGTTGTCTTTCTCCTCGGCGTTTCATCCTCAGACCAATGGTCAAACTGAGAGAACAAACCAGACATTGGAGACTTATCTAAGATGCTTTGTGTCTGCTGAACAGGATGACTGGGTCTCTTTTTTGCCTTTGGCTGAGTTTGCTCTTAATAATAGGGCTAGCTCTGCCACTTTGATGTCTCCATTTTTCTGTAATTCTGGGTTTCACCCTCGATTTTCTTCAGGACAGACGGAGGCTTCTGTCTGTCCAGGTGTTGACTCTGTTGTGGAGCGTATGCAACAGATTTGGGACCAGGTAGTGGAGAGGTTGTCCCTCTCTCAGGAGAGGGCCCAGCGGTTTGCTAACCGGCATAGGACTGATGGTCCTCAGTTTAAAGTGGGGGACTTGGTCTGGTTGTCCTCAAAAAATATTCCTATGAGAGTGGCATCTCCTAAATTTAAGCCTAGGTTCATTGGACCTTATAAGATCATGGAGATTCTTAATCCTGTTTCTTTTCGTTTGTTTCTTCCAGGGACATTTAAGATCCATAACGTGTTCCACAAGTCCTTGTTAAAGAGGTTTGTTGAGCCAGTGGTTCCTACTGCTTTGCCTCCTGACCCTGTTCTGGTTGAGGGCAATATGGAGTTTGTGGTTGAGAAAATATTGAATTCTCGTTTTTCTAGACGGAAACTCCAGTATTTGGTTAAGTGGAGAGGTTATGGTCAGGAAGACAATTCTTGGGTGTTTGCTTCAGACATCCATGCTAGGAGACTCATCCGTGCGTATCATAGAACTCATCCTGACCGACCTGGTTGCTCAAGTGAGGGTTCGGTGACCCCTCCTCAAGGGGGGGGTACTGTTGTGAATGGACTTGAGATGAGTTCTGAGCAGAGGCTCCCTCTGGTGGTTACAAGCGGTACTGGACTGTCCAGTGAAGATTGTGAGGATTGGGAATCAGGTGTTACTGACTGGTCTTATATAAGGGAGTCGCCTTCCCATCAGGGTTGCCGGTGATCAATTGTTCTGGTCTCAATCCTTGATTCCTGTTTCCTTTGTAGCCTGCTGTGTCGTGTCTGCATCTCCTGCTAACAGATAAGACATTTTCTTCTTTTTTGTTTTTGTGCTTGATTTTTGCATTTTGTCCTGCACTTCTGTGGGGGCCTTCAGGGTCCCCTCCGGGGGCTTTTGCCCTCTCAGTTTAGTTCAGCCACTGATGTTTTGTACATTTGCTTTTTCCAGTTTTTTCAGTGGCTGCTGTTTTGATTTTGTTACACCAGAGAACTAATTTAGGTGGTAGAGGTCGTGTGATCTCAGGTGTTTTTGAAATTAGTAGAGTTGGTGCTTTTCAGGGTTTTTTGGGATTGCAGTAAGTGCCCTTCCTATCCTTTTCTATTTAGATAGTTTGGGCCCCAATGTTTGCTCATACTATTTTCTGTCTGTGTCAGTATTTCTTCTTGTCTAACCGCCATTACATGTTTGGGGGCTTTCTATGTTCTTTGGGGATCTGCTCCGGGGCAGATAGCTTTCCTCTTTCTATCTTTAGGTATAGTTAGTTTCTCAGGCTGTGACGAGGCGTCTAGGACCAACGTAGGAACGCTCCACGGCTGCCTCTAGTTGTGGTGCTTAGTCAGGGTACTGCAATCTCATAGATTCCAACTGCTCTGGTGTATTGCCTTTTTTACCTGCACTCCTCAGCTACCAAATCATAACAGTCTCCCCTACTGTCCCGTCTGTATACTCTTCTGTGTCTCCCCTGCTGTCCTGTCTGTATACTCTTCTGTGTCTCCCCTGCTGTCCTGTCTGTATACTCTTCTGTGTCTCCCCTGCTGTCCAGTCTGTATACTTTTTTTTTTTGTCTCCCCTGCTGTCCTGTCTGTATACTCTTCTGCGTCCCCCCTGCTTTCCCGTCTGTATACTCTTCTGTGTCTCCCCTGCTGTCCTGTCTGTATACTCTTCTGTGTCCCCCCTGCTGTCCAGTCTGTATACTGTTTTGTGTCTCCCCTGATGTCCAGTCTGTATACTGTTCTGTCTCCTCTGCTGTCCTGTCTGTATACTCTTCTGCGTCCCCCCTGCTGTCCCATCTGTATACTCTTCTGCGTCTCCCCTGCTGTCCTGTCTGTATACTCTTCTGCGTCCCCCCTGCTGTCCCGTCTGTATACTCTTCTGCAAGTAAAAGAAAACTGACTGGCACATCCAAACCAGTGTGAATTAGGTGCAAACCAGGAGCAGCTACCTCCATAGACAATATACAAAAAAAGGTTGCACTCTATCGTGCCAAAGCAAGTCAATGTGAAATATGAAACATGAATAGCAATATGGCTTTTGAATATTAGAAAAAAATGAATGAGACGCTTTGCACAAAATTTGGCCAAATAATGCCTGCCCATACACCAACGTCAAGGTGGTCTCAGAACGTATGGGTCCCTGTCTATGTGAACATACCTCTATTAGGCTGACATCTGAATTCCTGGGTGAATGTGGACACCTCTGTCAGTAAAGCTTGCCTTTTCTGGGTGAGCAGGAACCTGCTATAATTAAAATCACCACATGGTGATGGGCGGAGTGCTCGGTCAGTAAGCTAACATAGAAGTAAAAGAAAACTGACTCTTCTGCGTCTCCCCTGCTGTCCCGTCTGTATACTTTTCTGCGTCCCCCCTGCTGTCCCGTCTGTATACTCTTCTGCGTCTCCCCTGCTGTCCCGTCTGTATACTCTTCTGCGTCCCCCCTGCTGTCCAGTCTGTATACTCTTCTGCGTCCCCCCTGCTGTCCAGTCTGTATACTCTTCTGCGTCCCCCCTGCTGTCCCGTCTGTATACTCTTCTGCGTCCCCCCTGCTGTCCCGTCTGTATACTCTTTTGCGTCCCCCCTGCTGTCCTGTCTGTATACTCTTCTGCGTCCCCCCTGCTGTCCCGTCTGTATACTCTTCTGCGTCTCCCCTGCTGTCCCGTCTGTATACTCTTCTGCGTCCCCCCTGCTGTCCCGTCTATACTCTTCTGCGTCCCCCCTGCTGTCCCGTCTGTATACTCTTCTGCGTCCCCCCTGCTGTCCCGTCTGTATACTCTTCTGCGTCTCCCCTGCTGTCCTGTCTGTATACTCTTCTGCGTCCCCCCTGCTGTCCCGTCTGTATACTCTTCTGCGTCCCCCCTGCTGTCCCGTCTGTATACGTTTCTGCGTCCCCCTGCTGTCCAGTCTGTATACTCTTTTGTCTCCCCTGTTGTCCCGTCTGTATACTCTTGTGTCTCCCCTGCTGTCCTGTCTGTAAACTCTTCTGCGTCCCCCCTGCTGTCCCGTCTGTATACTCTTCTGTGTCTCCCCTGCTGTCCTGTCTGTATACTCTTCTGTGTCCCTCCTGCTGTCCTGTCTGTATACTTTCTTTTCTGCCCAGGAGCTGTGGTATGATCGGACCATGTTCCTGTACGGTCGGACACGACCATTACGCAGTACAGCAGGGGACATTTATAAGATTCTCATCACAGGAACATTTTATTTAATCATCCAATTGTGGAAATTCTTATCCTGAGATCTGGTCATTATACTTTTGTTCATGGCACTACCCCTTTAATGATCTCTGAAGAGCGGATGAGACAAACGATAGCAACCGGATCCCCAACCTCGGACCACGTGTTGTGGGAGGACAGGGCAGGCGCCGAAGAATGGGATGGCGAAGACTAGCAGTGGACGTGTGTAGCCATGGTCTGCAGTAATGGACATAACCAAGGGGAAGCTGTGAACCACAGGCTGCAGGGTGATGCTGCCACATCTGTCAGGTTGTCATTGGCAGCACCGCTGGATCCAGGAGTTGTCACGGGTGTGTCAGAGGCTGCAGACAGTCGCACTGCATCTAGCTGCAGGAGGTCTCAGCAGTTTGCTTTGCAGACTCCTTGGTCCTGCTGACTCTAGGACCCAGTGGTGACCTTCCCTGGCTCTAGTGGACACACCTGGGTGTTTATAACCCTGGTGATAGTTGTAGTTCCCTGTTTTGCGGCTCGGAGCCATAGCAGTCGGCCATCTTCCTCCTTGGTGTTGCTGGAGGACATCTGTGTTTTTCTGAGTCTACTCAAGCTGAGTGTTCCCCTTGTTTGTGTATCCCATCTGTTTTTAGCGGTAGTGGGGGTTGACTAGCGCTCATCCTGTCTTCCCAGTGCAGAGCTTATTGCCAGGGTCAGGCAGGGATTAGGTCTCCTGCCCGGATATAGGTGCGGAACCTGTATAGGGCAGACAGGGTGACGTCAGATCTGTGTAGGGGTCTCCACTCCCCCTTCCCTAGTGTTTGGTTCCCTTATCCCCTCGTGTTGCACTTAGTCTCCCTTCACTGTGCGTGACATTATCAACCTCCTGACACTTTTTTTGCGTGTGTTTTGGGTATGTTTTGGTTTATTTTTCTTCCCTTGTTATGGATCCGTTTGCAAGGCTGGCGGAGCAGCTACCTCTGTCTCTGGAGGTAAATGACCTCCGATATGAGGTGCAGCAGCGGCTCCAGGTCGCTGATGTTGGGGTCTCTGCAGGGAGGCCCGTCCAGCCGGATCCCAAGGTTGCCCTCCCATGCAGATTTTGCAGAGGAAGGGACACTTTTTTTTAAGGAAGCTTGTAAACTCCGTAATGAGGAGCAACGAGTCGGTATTGTGATCTCTCTACTACAAGAAGATCCTCAGTCCTGGGCGCTCTCTTTTGCAGCAGGATTCCGTTTGTCTCCAGTCTGTGGAGGGATTTTTTGGGCTCTTGCCCTCATCTATGATGATACTGACCTTGTTTCCTCAGGCTTTGTCGCCTTCGGCTGGGGAGTCGGTCAGTGGAGACGTATCGCTCCGAAATCCGCAGATGGGTGACAGATACTAAGTGGAATGAGCCGGCTCTCAGGAGCCAATTCCTTCAGGGCCTCACTGAGAGGTTGGAGGCCGCTTTGGCGATGTACAAGGCTCCTGAGTCCTTGGAGGCCGCCATGTTGTTGGCTACTCGTGTGGATAGACGCCTTCGGTATATGTGGATAGGAACGCCTTCTCCCGAGCATCTTTTTTGAGATTTTGCCCCTTTTCCAGAGGAGCAGTCTAGTGGTGAACCCGTGATGAGGAGGGTGGAGGGGCCCATGCAGTTAAGGGGTCTCTCTGTGCCTCTGCATCGTACATCTTACAGGAGGTTCCCAAGAAAAAGGGACATTTTATTGTGGCCTGTCCTTTGATGTCTAAACAAAGGACTTGTTTAACCCTTGGTAGTCGAGTTAAATGAGGAAGGTGAAGGGGTACATTTTTCATCCACCTGCAGTTCCTGGTTTGTCCTGTCAGCAGAGGAGGTGCTGGAGAGCAAAACCAAGGAGATTTCTGTGTGTGTAGACAGTGGAGCTGGAGTCGGCATGGCTGATGGTGAGTTTCCTAGAACTCATGCGCTAGTTTACTGCACTTTACATAAGCCAATTCCCATCTTCGCCAGCGAGTCAGCGCCAATTGCACCGGAAGCTCTGATTCAGATTGTACATAATGTCAGGCTGAGGGTCAGATCATTGGGAGAAAATTCCTTGCTGGGTCCTGGACGGTCTTCCCACCCCAATTGTACTGGGTCTTCCCTGGTCCGCTGGTGGACAGTCGGAGGTCACTGAGTGGGGGGATGACTGCCAGGAGAACCGTCTAAATATTTCCCTTCAGTCTCTACAGCATCCTTACCTGCCATTTTCTCTGGGTTTGAGGACGTTTTCTCTGAGGAGGTGTCAGGATTTTCCTCCTCACCGTATATATGACTGTCCTATTTGTGTCCTATTAAGTCCAGACTGTACAATCTTTCCAAGAGAAAAAGGTAGCACACTGTAGCGCTATAGCTTGCAAACACGAAATATGAAAATATGAAAAATATGAAAAGTGAATTGCATCATTACCTTAGAAATATGAAAAATTGAGAAGTCTTAGCGCATAAGATGGCCAAATTATGTGAGCCTGATAGCCACGTCAAGGCTCTTCTCGTATATCAGGTCCTAACTAATGCCAATCCTCACTTAGAAAAGTCTGTCTGCATGGGAACATATGACCTGATATACGAGAAGAGACTTGACGTGGCTATCAGGCTCACATAATTTGGCCATCTTATGCGCTAAGACTTCTCAATTTTTCATATTTCTAAGGTAATGATGCAATTCACTTTTCATATTTTCATATTTCGTGTTTGCAAGCTATAGTGCTACAGTGTGCTACCTTTTTTTCTTGTATGTATATGAGTTGGTGACTCTAGGTTTAGCACCTATTCACACTGGATCTATGTTTGGATGTGCCGGTCAGTTTTTTGATATGTACAATCTTTCCAGTCCGGAGAGACAAGCCATGAAGGAGTTCATTGCGGAAAGTCTGTAGAAGGGACAAATCTGACCCTCATCTTCGCCCGTGCGGCAGTGTTCGTCTTCGTGAAGAAAAAAGATGGCGGGCTCCGTCCCTGTTTAGATTTCTGGGAATGAAATTAGATTACCCTCCGAGATCCATACCCTCTTCCTCTGATTCCGGATCTGTTCAGCCAGGTGGTGGGAGCCAAGGTGTTCTCCAATTTGGATTTAAGGGGGGCCTACAGCCTGGTTACAATCAGGGAAGGGGATGAATGGAAGACGGCGCTCAATACCCCTGAGGGACATTTCGAGAGTCTGGTTATGCCTTTCGGTCTGACCAATGCACCTGCAGTATTCCAGCATTTCAGTAATGATATTTTCCATCATTTGGTGGTCGGTCTAGATGATATTTTGGTTTACTCACCGGATTTCGAGACACATTGGGGGCATATTAAACAGGTGCTGCAAATATAACAAATTATATGCCAAACTGGAAAAATGTGTTTTCACCTTTCAGGAGGTGCAGTTTTTGGGATACCTGTTGTCCTCTCCAGGTTTTCAGATGGATCTGGAGAAGATCCTTGCTGTCCTTGGGACCGTCCCGAGAACCTGAAAGCCCTATTACGTTTTCTGGGGTTTACTAATTTTTACTGTAAATTCATCCGGAATTACTCAGTAATTGGGAAACCCCTTACTGACATGACAAGGAAGGGGTCTGACTTTTCCAAATGTTCGAACGTTGCCCTGCGGGATTTTTCCTCCCTAAAGAACTGTTTCGCCACATCTCCTGTACTCAGTCAACCCAAGGTTTCCCAGCTCTTCGTGGTGGAGGTTGATGCGTCAGAGATGGGGGCTGGGGCTGTGTTGTCTCAGGGTCTGTTCCCTGGTAAATGGCGTCCATGCGCTTTCTTTTCTAAAAAAAATTTTCCTTTGCTGAGAGAAATTATGACGTGGGTAATAGGGAGCTTTTGGCAATCAAGTTGGCATTTGAAGAATGGCGAGATTGGACAGCCCCCTCCAACCATTCTATTACTGTTATCACTGACCATAAGAACTTATAATATCTTCAAGCTGCTAAACATCTTTCTCAACCCTAGGCAAGCCAGATGGTCTCTTACTAGGTTCAATTTTGTGGTCACTTTCCGTCCAGGGATCAAAAATGTCAAGGCTAATGCTTTGTCCCGGAGCTTTCCTGGTGATGGTGACCATGAGGACTTTGCCCCGATTTTGAAGGGGGGTAGTCATTTTGGCGCTGTACCCTGAGCAGGAGGGTGAGGTGTTGGAGGCCCAGGGGATGTCCCTGCCTTCTGCTCTTCAGGAAGGTTATTTGTACCATCTAATCTAATCTGCGCTGCAAAGTAATAAGGAAACATCACATCTCTGTGCTTGCTGGTCATCCAGGTGGAAAGGCAACCACTGACCACATTTCTTGTCGGTTTTGGTGGCCGGGTTGCATTGGAATGTGGTTGAACAAGTATCTGCTTGTAGTATCTGCTCGCATTCTAAAGTATTGCATACCTGTCCGTCTGGTCCTCTTCCACTACCTATTCCTAGCAGACCGTGGACACGCTTATCCGTAGATTTTATTACTGACCTACCGGTATCTGCAGGAAAGTCTGTGGTTCTGGTGGTTGTAGATAGGTTCAGTAAAATGGTCCATTTCGTCGCATTACCGGCACTTCCGAATGCCAAGACTCTTGCTCAGGTATTTATAAATAAGGTTTGTGAAGCTTCTCGGGGTTCCCTCCGATGTGTTGTCAGATTGGAGGATCCAGTTTGTTTCCAAGTTCTGGAGGGCTATCTGTTCTCGACTGGGGGTGCAAGCTGTCCTTTTCCTCTGCCCTCAATCCTCAGTTGAATGGACAGACCGAGCGCATTAACCAGAATTTGGAGACCTATCTTAGGTGTCTGTTCGCCAAAAATCAGGAGGCTTGAGCATCCTATTTACCGCTGGCTGAATTTGCTATCAATAATCACTGTCAGGAATCTACTGGCAGGTCACCGTTCTTTGATGTTTCTATTTCCAGTACCCTGTTGCGGCTTGGAGCTATAGCAGTTGGCTATTTTCCTCTTTGGTGTTGCTGGAAGACGTCTGTGTGTCTCTCTGAATCTACTCAAGCTGAGTGTTCCCTCTTGTTTGTGTATCCCATCTGTCTTTAGCAGTAGTGGGCATTGACTAGCACTTATTTAATGGACCGTAAAAATAAGCGAGGTGGGGGTGTGTGTTTATATGTAAAATCATCCTTAAAACCCATCCTGCTTGAGATCTGTGACTCTAATGAAGATGTAGAGTCTCTGTGGGTGGAGATTAGGGAGGGGGGAAAAATAATAAATTACTGATAGGGGTTTGTTATAAGTCTCCTAAAATAATGGAAGCAACAGAGAATATCCTCGTAAAGCAAATAGATGAAGCAGCAACTCAAGGAGAAGTCATTATTATGGGGGACTTCAACTACCCTGAAATAGATTGGGGAACAGAAACCTGCAGTTCCAGTAAAGGTCACATGATTCTGACAACTATGAGAGACAATTACCTTTCACAACTAGTTCAGGACCCAACAAGAGGGGGGGCACTGCTAGACCTAATATTAACCAACAGGCCGCAGATCAAATATAAGGGTTGGGGGGGCACTGCTAGACCTAATATTATCCAACAGACCAGACCGCAGATCAAATATAAGGGTTGGGGGTCACTGGGTTAATAGTGATCACAAAATAATAAGCTTTCATGTATCCTTTAATAAGATGTGTAGTAGAGGGGTTACAAGGACACTAAACTTCAGGAAGACAAATTTCCAACCGATGAGAGATGATCTTAGTGCAATAAACTGGGACGATATCCTGAGACATAAAAATACACAAAGAAAATGGGAGACGTTTATTAGTATCCTGAATAGGACCTGTGCACAGTATATACCCTATGGGAATAAACCTGCTAGAATTAGGAGGAAACCACTATGGCTAAATAGAGCTGTAAGGGGCACAATAAGGGACAAAAAGAAAGTGTTTAGGGAATTAAAGCAAGTAGGTAGTGAATGAGGCATTAAATAAATACAGAAGACTGAATAAATTCTGTAAAAAGCAAATCAAGACAGCAAAGATTGAGGCAGAGAGACTCATTGCCAGAGAAAGTAAAAATAATCCCAAAATATTCTTTAACTACATAAATAGCAAGAAGCTAAAAAATGATAGTGTTGGTCCCTTATAAATAGTCTGGGTGAAATGGTGGATGAGGATGAGGAAAAAGCCAATATGCTCAATGACTTTTTTTTCAACTGTATTTACACAAGAAAATCCCATGACAGATAACATAATCAGTGATAAAAAAAATTTCTCCATTAAATGTCACCTGCTTAACCCAGCAGGAAGTACGGCGGCGTCTAAAAATCACTAAAGTTGACAAATCCCCGGGCCCGGATGTGATCCACCCCCGAGTACTGCAGGAATTAAGTACAGTCATAGACCATTAGATTCCATAATAACGGGGTCTGTACCGCAGGACTGGCGTATAGCAAATGTGGGGCCAATATTCAAAAAGGGGGCAAAAACTGAACCTGGGAATTATAGGCCAGTGAGCTTAACATCTACTGTGGGTAAAATCCTGGAGGGTTTTTTAAGGGATACTATATTGGAGTATCTGAGGCTGAATAACCTCATGACACAGTATCAGCATGGGTTTACGAGGGACCGTTCTTGTCAGACTACTCTGATGAGCTTTTATGAAGGGGTAAGTTCCGGACTGGACCAAGGGAACGCAGTGGACGTGGTGTACATGGACTTCTCAAAAGCTTTTGATATGATACATTAAATGAGAACAATGGGGATAGAGGAAAATGTGTAAGTGGGTTAAGAAATGGCTCATGGATAGGAAACAAAGGGTGGTTATTAATGGAGCACACTCGGACTGGGGCGCGGTTAGCAGTGGGGTACCACAGGGGTCAGTCTTGGGTACCGCAGGGGTCAGTGTTAGGTACCGCAGGGGTCAGTGTTGGGTACCACAGGGATCAGTGTTGGGGCCGCTTCTCTTTAACATATTTATTAATGACCTTGTAGGGGGCATACAGAGTAGTTTTTCAATATTTGCAGATGACACTAAACTCTGCAGGGTAATAAATACAGAGGAGGACAATTTTATATTACAGGAGGATTTATGTAAACTAGAAGCTTGGGCTGATAAATGGCAAATGAGCTTTAATGGGGATAAATGTAAGGTCCTCTGTGTCTAACTATCGCCCGATATCTCTTCTCCCCTACACCTCAAAACTACTGAAACAGCATGTATATCTCGAGCTGTCCTCCCACCTCTCCTCCTGTTCCCTCTTTGACCGTTTACAATCTGGCTTCCGACCGCGTCACTCAACTGAAACTGCCCTAACTAAAGTCACTAACGACCTGCTAACCGCCAAGAGCAAGCGACACTACTCTGTCCTCTTTCTCCTGGACCTGTCTTCTGCCTTCGACACCATGGACCATTCCCTCCTGCTACAGATTCTCTCATTTCTTGGCATCACAGACTTGGCCCTGTACTGGATCTCATCATACCTAACAGACCGAGCATTTAGTGTCTCCCTCTCACACACCACCTCCTCACCTCGCCCCGTCTGTCGGTGTTTTTCAAGGCTCAGTCCTAGGACCCCTACTCTTCTCCATCTACACCTTCGGCCTGGGACAGCTCATAGAATCCCACGGTTTGCAGTATCACCTCTACGCCGATGACACGCAAATCTACCTATCTGGACCTGACCTCACCTCCCTACTGACCAAAATCCCACAGTGTCTGTTTGCTATCTCAGCCTTCTTTTCTGCTCGCTTTCTCAAACTGAACATGGACAAAACAGAATTCATCATCTTTCCCCCACCTCATTCTTCCCCTCCACCAGACCTATCCATCAATGTCAATGGCTGCTCGCCACCTCCTGCCGCCTCAAAATCAAAAATATTTCCCGGATCCGCTCATTCCTCAACCATGAAACCACAAAAACACTAGTGCACACCCTTATCATCTCCCGCCTCGACTACTGCAACCTCCTACTGTCTGGCCCCCCTCTAGCTCTCTGGCACCACTCCAGTCCATCCTACACTGCTGCCCGACTAATCCACCTGTCTCCCCGCTATTCCCCAGCCTCCCCCTTATGCCAGGCCCTTCAATGGCTTCCTATTGCCCAGAGGCTTCAGTTCAAAACCCTAACCATGACATACAAAGCCATCCACAACCTTTCTCCTCCATACATCTGTGACATGGTCTCCCGCTACCTACCCACACGCAACCTTCGATCCTCTCAAGATCTCCTTCTCGACTCCCCCCTCATCTCTTCTTCCCACAACCGCATACAAGACTTCTCCCGGGCTTCCCCCATACTCTGGAACTCCCTGCCGCAAAACATCAGACTTTCACCAACAACGGAAACCTTCAAGAAGAACCTGAAGACCCACCTGTTCCGACAAGCCTACAGCCTACAATGATCCTCAGTCTACTGAACCATCGCACGACCAGCTCTACCCTTTCCTAGTGTATCCTCACCCATCCCTGTAGACTGTGAGCCCTCGCGGGCAGGGTCCTCTCTCCTTCTGTACTTGTGTGTCCCTTGTCTAGCACGTTTATTGTACCTGTCTATATTTTCCCTTTTCATATGTAAAGCTCCATGGAATAAATGGCGCTATATAAATGTGTAATAATAATAATAAGGTCATGCACTTGGGGAGAACAAACAAGATGTATAATTATGTGCTTAATTGTAAAACACTGGGCAAAACTGTCACTGAAAAAGACCTGGGTGTATGGGTGAACGACAAACTCACATTTAGTGGCCAATGTCAGGCAGCTGCTGCCAAGGCAAATAAAAAAAATGGGATGCATTAAAAGAGGCATAGATGCTCATGAGAGAACATAATTTTACCTCTATATAAGTCACTGGTGCGACCACACTTAGAATACTGTGTACAGTTCTGGTCTCCGGTGTATAAGAAAGACATAGCTGAACTGGAGCGGGTGCAGAGAAGAGCGACCAAAGTTATTAGAGAACTGGGGGGTCTGCAATACCAAGACAGGTTATTACACTTGGGGTTATTTAGTTTGGAGAAACGAAGGCTTAGGGTGATCTTATTACAATGAATAAATATGAGGGGACAGTACAAAGACCTTTCTAATGATCTTTTACTCTTAGACCTGTGACGGGGACGAGGGGGCATCCTCTACGTCGGGAGGAAAGAAGGTTTAGCCATAATCACAGACGCAGGTTCTTTACTCTATGGAGCTCTCTGCCGTATGACGCTGTAATGAGAGATTCCCTACTAGGGACTGGATGCCTTTCTTGAAAAGTATAATTTCCAATTCACCACCTGACAGCACCATGGAGGACGTCCTTCTTATCCTTAGTGGGACAGGAACAACGAGCGGTTAAAAGGACCCTCCCCTCACCACCCCTCTGTTTTTCCTGTCCCACTGAGGATAGGAGCGACGAGCAGAGCCCCTGATCGTGCTGGCAGATGGTGAGGATCGGAGGGGCCCAGCCTTTCCCTTCCCACGCGGTAGATCTGCGCTGATACCTGGATTCTATCAGGTTCCTCAGCGTTGCCAGTGTAGTGCTTCTCCTGGTTCGCGGCCCGCTTCCTCCTGACGGGGCTCTCGGTCCGGCGCTATACCGCACTCTGGGCTCAGTCGGCGGCAAAGCACGCCGGCAGCGGACAGCGAGGAGCTACTTCCGGGGTATGGCGTGTCACTTCCGGTCGCGTCACACGCCGTAAACAGGCCGGGGCACGGCCGCGTCACGCGGAGGGGCAGATCAACCAAGTAAGGAGGATAAAAGGGGGGTTCTTGGCGGAAGGCACCGCCGGCCATCCTGAGAAAGGGAGAGAGTAAGCGGTGAAATGGAAAACGCAGCCAGACCCGAGGGCCCCGAGATCGCACAGGGGCACGTGAGTAGGCTGGTTAAAGCCTAACCCAGTGCCCACAATGCCCCCATATACCCCATATACTCTTAAACTACAGAAGGGAATCTGTGCTCGTAGGGGGATCAAGCAATCCAGCCAGAAAAGAAGAAACCAGGCAATAGAAAGAAATGCCCAATCTGTATATCCAAGCTTCCGGAGGGCTGACTAAAACCTTTATGCGACGCCTGCACATATAAGGTCGTCGGAGATGAGCAGACATCCTTATTAACCAATATGAGGTCCATGATAAGGCAGGAGGTCCAAGCATCCGTTTCAGGCTTGAACCTTCCTTGCCTTAGCCAAGCAGAAACCCAGAAAGCCCGGAAGAGGCCTAGGGAACCTAGTCGTTTGGAGGAAGAGGACAGTGAGGATTCAGAACAGGAAAAAAAAGATGAACTATCAAATAGGGGAAAAAATATCTTTTCTCGTCAGCGGACACAGACGAGTTACTCCAAGCGGTCCGTGACACCATGCAACTACAGGACGCAGCAGAGGAGACATCTGTTCAGGATGAAATGTTTGGGGGACTACAATCCCAGATTTCCAGAGTATTCCCAGTCAATAGCCATATCCGATCCATGATCCTGGAAAAATGGCAGGAGGCAGAGAAAAGACTTATAATTCCTAGGGTCTTCAGGATCAGGTTGCCTTACAGCCCAGATGACATCAAAACTTGGGAGGACGTCCCTAAAGTGGACGTGCCAGTAGCCAAGGTGGCAAGGAAATCGTCAATCCCGTTCGAGGACTCATCCAGTCTAAAGGATCCGATGGATCGGAAGGCGGATGGCCTACTAAGAAGGACATGGGAAGCATCGGCGGCTATTAAGGCTAATATTGCGGCCACGTCAGTCGCTCGATCTATGTATATCTGGGTAGATGACTTAGAGCATCACCTCAAAGCCAAAACCCCCAGGGAAACCATTCTTAGATCCCTGCCCTTACTGAAACTCGGCACGGGGTTTATGGCGGATGCCTCCGCCGAATTAGTTCGCTTCGCGGCCAGGAGCGAATCCTTATCAAATGCGGCCAGACGAGCGATCTGGCTTAAAACGTGGTCGGGAGACACCCATTCAAAAAATAAATTATGCGCCATCCCTTTCTCAGGGGTAAAATGTTTGGGCCAGTTCTAGACGATATATTAGAAAAGGCCGCCAACAAAAAGAAGGGTTTTCCCTAAGAAAAATATAAAAAATATCAGCCCTTTCGGAGATCCCGACCTGGTCAGGATCCAGACTATAGAGGGAAGGGAAAGACAGGTAGATGGAGCTACCCCAAAGGAGGAAGGGGTAGAGACTCCATCTTTGGAGCTAGAACAGGGACCCACAAAAAATGACGCTATCAGAGTGGGGGGCCGGATAAGATACTTCTTGGGAGGTTGGCAGAAGGTCTCTCACAGACCGTGGATTCTCCAGTCAGCCAAGGTTATATCCTAGAATTTACCAGCAGGCCGCCAGAGAGGTTTGTGACCACCAAATCCCAGCCCTCTCTGACCGCATCTATGTGGACGGATGTCCAAGACTTACTCAAACTAAAGGTGATAGTCACGGTTCCCCTGACAGAAAGAAGCAGGGGTCACTATTCGAGACTATTTTCGATCAAAAAACCGTCAGGACAGTCCAGGACTATCATAAATCTCAAACCGCTGAATCACTACATCAAATACAAAAGATTCAAAATGGAATCAATAAAGAGCACCATTTCCCTGATAGACAAAGACATGGTAATGTGCACGCTAGACTTGGAAAACGCATACTTCCACGTGCTGATCCATCCAAACTATCAGAGATATCTCAGGTTTGCCCTGGCACACCAGGGAACAGTCCATCATTTTCAATTTCAGGCCCTTCCCTTCGGGTTAGCTTCGGCCCCCAGAATTTTCACGAAATTAATGGCGGAAGTAGTAGCCTGGTTGAGGAATCAGGGAGTAACAATAGTACCTCATTTGGACGATTTCCTGGTAGCAGCGGGGTCCGAGAAACAGCTCAAGGCAGATTGTCAGACCACAATATCCGTACTTCAGGAGCTGGGATGGATAGTAAACTGGAAGAAGTCGAGTTTAGTCCCACAGACCAGAGTAAAATTTTTAGGGGTCATGTTAGACTCCCATACCAGAACCTCGTTTTTACCAGACGAGAAGCAGCGGTCCCTCACGGAGAACATTCGTCGGTTCGTAAAAAAGACTTGTTCCATCAGGGAGGCCATGGCAGTTCTAGGCCGGATGACGGCATGCATTCCTTGTGTGAGATGGAGCCAGTTCCACTCTCGAAAATTTCAGCAACAGATTTTTCGGTCCTGGGACAGGAGGCAGTGCTCCCTGGACAAGAAGATAACATTATCCTCGATGGTGAAAAGATCGCTGGGTTGGTGGAGCGTTCAGAAGAACCTAGGAGTAGGGGTACTCTGGATTCTCTCACCTTCCCTTACGGTCACCACAGATGCCAGTCAGACCTGATGGGGCGGACATGTGGAGAGAGTATACTATCAGTTTCAATGAGATCCAGACACAAGTACAAGGTCG
This sequence comes from Oophaga sylvatica, assembly GCA_033576555.1. NCBI lineage: Eukaryota > Metazoa > Chordata > Amphibia > Anura > Dendrobatidae > Oophaga > Oophaga sylvatica. The sequence continues at coordinate 423,683 of JARQOD010000006.1, forward strand.
TCAAATTTCAGAGAGCTGTTCGCAATCTGGAAGGTTCTCCTCCACGCCAGGGGGATGCTCAGAGGGAAACACGTAAAGATACTTTCCGGCAACATGACGGCAATGGCATTCCTAAAACATCAAGGAGGACCAAGACACCCGGCGCTACAGCATCTTGCGGACCAGATATTCAGATGGGCGGAGAAGTCAGTAGAATCCATCTCAGCAGTTCATCTGGAGGGAGCCCACAATCAGGTGGCCGATTTCTTGAGCAGGACGAAACTAAATCCGTCCGAATGGGAGCTAAACTCGTAAGTTTTCAAAATGATTTGCCAAAAGTGGGGAACACCGCAGGCGGACCTCTTCGCCAGCAGGGAAAATACAAAATTGAGAACATTTTTCTTGCTGAATCCGTTGAACGGCGCAGCAGGTATAGACGCTCTGGGGAGAGGGACTTTTATACGCCTTCCCACCATTTCCTCTGATTCCAAGGATGTTAAGGAAGATACGGGAAGACAGAGCGACAGTGATAGTAGTGGTCCCATTCTGGCCCAAAAGGAGTTGGTTTTCGCTCCTAAACAGATTGGCGGTAGAAGAACCCATACTTCTCCCAGAGAGGGAAGATCTATACCAGGCCAAGTTACTCATTCCGATCCGAACCCACTACGGTTGTCGGCATGGATCCTGAGCGCCAGATCCTGAGATCCAGAGGGCTTTCAGATGATGTCATTTCAATTATACAAGCAAGTAGGAAGCCAGTGACTACAGCCATATATAACAAGATATAGAAGCGTTTCTGCTCATTTTCAGGGGAAACCGCCGTAAACACGGCGGTGCCTAACATTCCTAAAATACTCGACTTCCTCCAGTCAGGGTTCTCGAAAGGTCTGAGACCTAGTACCCTGAAAGTGCAAATTTCGGCCCTAAGTGTGTTTTTCGACTATCCTATAGCCACACACCCCGGGGTAGCGAGATTCTCAAGAGCAATCAGTAGGATGAAACCCCTAGTGAAAAATCCAACCCCACCATGGAGCCTTAACTTAGTCTTGGATGTCCTATGTAGACCCCCATATCTTCTCTCACAAGACATACAGATAGTCAAGCTCTCTATGAAAACGGCCTTCTTAGTCGCAGTAACATCCGCAAAAAGGTTGGGGGAGTTACAGGCATTATCGATTCAGGACCCATACCTGCAGACTTTTGACGATAAACTAATTTTCAGGCTTGATCCCGGGTTCCTTCCCAAGGTAGTGTCCCGTACAAACATGGATCCGGAAGTTGTCCTGCCCTTCTTCTGCCAGCATCCTAAGAATCCTGGGGAACAGGCCTTTCACAATTTAGACGTTAGAGATACTGTGCTAAAATACATAGCAGCAACTGAGGGTTGGAGAATTGATAACCATTTGTTCATCCAATACGGAGGGCCTAAAAGGGGCAGAAAAGCAGCAAAGGCTACCATCGGTAGATGGATAAAGTCTTTGATAGCCATAGCATATAGATCTGAAGGTAAAGATCCCCCCGGTATCATTAGGGCCCATTCCACACGCGCTATGGCCACGTCGTGGGCACAGAGAGGGGGGCCTCAACAGAACAGATTTGCAGGGCAGTAACATGGGCTAATGTCAGCACCTTTGCCAAACACTACAAACTAGATGTCAGCCTAGAACAATTGGCGTTTGGTAGGAAAGTTTTGCATGCTGTAGTCCCGCCCTAGTGTTACCATTCTCTGGTACTTCTCCATGGTGCTGTCAGGTGGTGAACTGGAAAACGGTAATTAGACGTACCGGTAATTGTGTTTCCAGGAATCCATCCTGACAGCATTACTAGTTCCCTTCCTGTTGCAAATATGTTATACCATTGTGAAGTAACATGTGTATAGAGGTTTGTTAATAAAGTTTTTGTGTTTGCATCCATCCAGAAGTGGTACTTTGAAAAATCACTGAGGGGTGGTAGGGGAGGGTCCTTTTAACCGCTCATTGTTCCTGTCCCACTAAGGATAAGAAGGACGTCCTCCATGGTGCTGTCAGGATGGATTCCTGGAAACACAATTACCGGTACGTCTAATTACCGTTATTACAGGCTATATTCGCTAGTTTCCTAGATATTGCGTTGATCCAGGGAGCTAGTCTGATTGCCGTATGTGGAGTCAGGAAGGAATTTTTTTCCCCAATGTGAAGCTTACTGTTTGCCACTTGGGGTTTGTTTTACCTTCCTCTGGATCAACATAGGTAGGATAGGATATGGGTTGAACTAGATGGACTTAAAGTCTTCCTTCAACCTTAATAACTATGTTTATCCTGTCCTTCCCGGTGGAGGGCTTCTTACCAGGCTCTGGCAGGGATTACGTATCCTCCTCGGCGATAGGTGCGGAACCTATATAGGAGCGATAGGTGTGGAACCTATTTAGGGACAATAAGATAGGGTGATGTTAGATCTTTCTAGGGGTCTCCCACTCCTCCCTTTCCTAGTGTTTCCTTTCCTTAATCTCTTCGTGTTGTACTTAGTCTCCCTTCACTGTGCATGAGAGGAGTACATAGAAAACTCTGGAGTGAGAATAGGGTGACTTCCTCCATGTACTAGATGTTCAGGAGTGTTTGGCTGCACGTGGTAATGATCAGATGGTTGCAGTCACTGGAGGAGAACTGTCCGTGTCCCATGTTCTCTAGATGTTTGTACCTGTCTGATCCATGTGAGATGTGACTCAGGGGCTTTGGACTATGGCATTACCGAAGGTGCTCTGGACCACAGTGTTTCTATGGGAGCTCCACCATTGTCTGATGTGTCCTGATTTGTACCAGATATGCAGAGAATCAGTGCGACTTAGTGTCAGGAGCCTGTACCTACAGCACTAGCTCTCGGCAACACATTGTAGTTACTGGAGGAAAATAACAAGAATCCGTCTGTGAAGAGTATGGGGGGATTTAATGGCAGCTTACAATCCTCCTTCAGCATGTGTAGCTGTAACAGGTCACGTGGCTCAGTAGGTGGTCCAGCCACACCAGCTAGTATCCAAGTCATACAAGATGACTTTCTGCGGAGCCCACACTGTAACTGCTTTGTCCAATCAGGATTTCATAAGGAGAATATGGACTTATCGTACGTCCATACGCAGATCGGCTAGTAGAAGCCAGGTAGCAAAGCAGTGTTTGGTCTCCAAATGTTAAGGGGACCTGGCTGGATCTGATGGTGCCTGTCACACTGTGACAGTCTTCAGTTAGGAAAAGGGGCTTCAAACTGGAGCTGGGACCATAACTATCCTTGTCCTATGGGTACTCTTAAAGGTAGAGAGTCCCGAGTGTCCAACCCTGCCATGCACCTGTAAAAACCTAATCTGTCCCTTCCCCCCACCCCATGAGTCATGGGACAGAAATGAAATGTAAACCAGACACAAAGACAAAACAGAGATAACAGAAAACCTCAATCATACAAAAACATTAACCAACAATAGGGAGGAGGATAGGGACTGGGAGGAATAAACTAAATGGGATCAGGGACCTAGGAGATAAACACACACATGCTACAGAAAACTACAACTCCAGAACTTCAACTAATCGGCTTTAGCACGCAGCATCTAAGAGCAAGGAAGCAGAGCGTTCACCGGTCTGCCCAGGTTCTATAGGAAGAGATAATGACTAGATCAGAAACGGCTGCAGTGGAGCTGCATGTTTCTGACCACATAGAAAGGGTCGTTAACCTGTGCTTGTGTAAAGGTACTGCTACACTTAGTGATCTCGTTAGCGATCTCGATAACGACGCAAGCTAACGAGATCGTTGGTGTGATCGCTTTTAGGTCGCTAGTAGCTGCCAAACAGGAGATCTCATAAACGACTCATCAGCGGTCAGCGATCTCTTTAACGACTTTGGCGTTCGTTAGGATCTGTCAGCATGTACTGAGCGCTTCTGATTCATAGGAATTTCCAGCATCTCTCCTGCTCTCTGCGTCCTGCTAGCCTGCTTTGCAACTTCTGCGATCCTCTCTGTGACGCAAAAGAGAACTTACAGATATTGCGATCCGCTCCGTGATGCTAAAACCCATATATAGGTACCAGTTCCCATGGCAAGTAAAGGTCCCCGCCTGGCGGCTCCTACCCGTTTCCTGGTTGATCCTACTCAGTGTCGGGGTTTTCTCAATCAGTGCACTCTACACTTCGAAATCTTGGGGCATATGTTTGCTTCTGACCGAGCCAAGGTGCGCTTCATCATGTCACACCTGGGAGGAGAGGCCCTCGCCTGGCTAAACCCGCTATGGGAGAGAGGGGATCCGCTGGTTAATGATCTTCAATCTTTCCTAGAGGCTTTTCGCAGGACCTTCGATGAACCTGGTTGCACCACTTCGACCGCTTCTGCCTTGCTCCGCCTGCGCCAAGGTACTCTCACGGTGGCTCAGTATGCTGTTAAATTCCGCACCCTCTCGTCTGAATTGTCGTGGAACAATGAGGCTTTGGTAGCTAACTTCTGGGAAGGCCTATCCGGAAAAATCAAGGATGAGCTGGCGGGACGGGACAGACCTACTATCTTGGAAGAGCTAATATCCTTGGCAACCCGAATCGACCTGCGTTTTCAGGAGCGTTCCATGGAGATCAAGCGGGACAAAAGGTCCTATCACCTGGACTCTACTTTGTTCAAAACAGGTACCTCGCCTTCCTCCTCCGAGGCCATGGAGGTAGACCGTGTAAGTTTGTCCACCCGCCGCCGGGAGGCACGTCGCAAGGAGGGAAGTTGTTACTACTGCGGTAGTTCTGAGCATCAGATTCATTTCTGTCCTAAAAAGTCGGGAAACTCCAGTGCCTAGGTTCGGTAGGAGGGGCCAACCTAGGTAGTGAACAGTCCTCTCCCTCATTACAAATCTCAGTCTCCATGTCCTATGGAGCTATAAAATTCTCCGAACATTGTCTACTGGATTCTGGAGCTGCAGGGAACTTCATCCAGCAGGCGGTTGTGGATCATTACCGCTTACCAGTCCAGGTCTTCCTGATCCGTTGCAGGTGACCGCCGTAGATGGCAAACCACTGACCGAGCCCGTCCAGTTTCAAACCGAGTTGGTGGAACTCCGGGTAGGTCTAATGCATGCTGAACGAATGCGATTTTATGTATATCCCGGTTTGTCCCATCCCATGCTTTTAGGTTTACCTTGGCTCCAGATGCATGAACCAGTCCTTAATTGGAAAACTGGAGAAGTTCTGCGTTGGGGAGATACCTGCATGAATCGTTGCTTAACCCGGATTCAACCTGTTTCGCCTCCAGTCCAGCCTGATACCCTGCCAGGGTTGCCTTCCGCCTATTGGTCCTTCTCTGACGTCTTTGGGAAAAAAGAAGCTGAGAGACTACCTCCACACAGGTCGTATGACTGTCAGATAGAGCTTCTTCCTGGAGCATCTCCTCCTCGCGGGAGAGTTTATCCCCTTTCACAGGCAGAGACTCAGGCTATGTCGGACTACATGCAAGAGAATCTGGCTAGAGGATTTATCCGAAAGTCGTCATCACCGGCAGGAGCTGGATTCTTCTTTGTGAAGAAGGATGGATCCTTGCGGCCCTGTATCGACTACCGGGGTCTAAATCAGATCACGGTAAAAAACAGGTATCCATTACCTCTTATTTCAGAGCTGTTTGATCGTCTCCGAGGGGCCAAGATCTTCACCAAATTGGATCTCAGAGGGCCTACAATCTGATCCGAGTCAGAGAGGGAGACGAATGGAAAACAGCCTTCAACACCCGTGACGGCCACTATGAATACCTGGTAATGCCATTTGGCCTAAGCAATGCACCTGCGGTCTTTCAGGAATTTGTTAATGACATTATCAGGGACCTGCTCTATACTTGTGTCGTGGTCTACCTGGACGATATTTTGATTTTCTCTGCAGACTTGGCGTCACACCGGAGGCAAGTACGCCTGGTCTTACAAAGACTGAGAGAGAACAGGCTATATGCCAAATATGAGAAATGCCTCTTTGAGCAGTCTTCCTTGCCTTTTCTTGGGTACATTGTATCTTCCACAGGATTAAAGATGGACCCTGAGAAGTTGTCTGCAGTGCTCAACTGGCCTCGTCCGTCTGGGCTAAAAGCCATACAACGGTTCCTAGGGTTCGCCAACTACTACCGGCAATTCATTCCACACTTTTCCACCCGAGTGGCTCCTATCACAGCCTTAACCCGGAAAGGTGTTAACTCTAAGGAATGGTCCTCCGAGGCAGAAGAGGCCTTTGTTTCTCTCAAAAAAGCCTTCGCTTCCGCACCCGTTCTCCATCGTCCTAATTCGAATGAGCAATTTTTTCTTGAGGTTGACGCTTCTTCCATAGGTGCAGGAGCAGTTCTCACCCAGAAGTCGTCTACCGGGCGGATGATCTCGTGTGGGTTTTTTTCCAAGGTTTTTTCTCCTACAGAAAGGAACTACTCTGTCGGTGATCGCGAACTGTTGGCTATCAAATTGGCTCTGCAAGAATGGAGACATCTTCTTGAGGGAGCTCATCACCAGGTAATCATATTCACCGACCATAAAAACCTTGCCTATCTCCAATCTGCTTTAAGACTGAATCCCCGTCAGGCCCGTTGGGCATTGTTTTTTGCCTGTTTCAATTTCGTACTTCATTTCCGTCCAGCTGACAAGAACATCAAGGCAGACGCCCTCTCCAGAGCCTTTTTGCCTCCTGAACTGGAGGAAGAACCTCAGCACATTATTGAACCTTCTAACTTAGTCTCTGTTGCCTCCATTGATCTGGCCCGGCTTCCTCCAGGGAAGACTCTCGTGTCCGCTTCTGATCGTAGTCGTGTTCTGCGCTGGGGTCATTCTTCTAAGTTGGCTGGCCATGCTGGTCAGAAAAAGACGCAGCAACTCATCTCCCGTTATTACTGGTGGCCTACCATGGGCAAGGATATCCAGGAGTTCGTCGCAGCCTGTCCTTCATGTGCCCGTAACAAAACTGTTAAACATCTACCAGCCGGCAGTCTTCTGCCTCTTCCGATTCCGTCCGCTCCCTGGCAGCACATCGCGATGGATTTCATCACGGATCTTCCCATTTCTTCTGGCTGCTCAGTGGTATGGGTTGTGGTGGACCGCTTCTCTAAAATGGCCCACTTCGTTCCGCTATCTGGTCTCCCGTCTGCTCCAGAACTGGCCACTCACTTCATTCAGCACATCTTCCGTCTACATGGATTTCCTCTCCACATCGTGTCCGACAGGGGCGTCCAGTTCACCTCTAAGTTCTGGAGAGCACTCTGTAAAATGGTAAAAATTTAACTAGATTTTTCTTCTGCATACCATCCCCAGTCTAATGGGCAAGTGGAGAGGATCAATCAAATCCTGGCTGGATACCTGCGTCACTTCGTCAACGCTCATCATAATGACTGGGTAGAATTACTGCCCTGGGCGGAATTTTCCTACAACAACCAAGTAAGTGAATCTTCTGGAAAGTCTCCCTTTCAGATTGTGTTTGGACTCCAACCCGGAATTCCTCTTCCTATCTCAGGATTGTCTGATGTTCCGGCAGTCGATACCTTGTCTAAGAATTTCTCGAACATTTGGAGAGATACCAGGTCTGCTTTGGAGAAAGCCTCTCAACGTATGAAAACGCATGCGGACAAAAGACATTTGGAGGCTCCAATCTTTCGTCCAGGAGACAAGGTATGGCTCTCCTCCAAGTACATCCGTTTGAAGTTACCATCGTACAAATTGGGTCCCCGTTTCATTGGTCCATTTGAAGTCTTGAGACAAATCAACCCGGTCTCTTACAAACTGAAATTGCCTAATTCTCTACGTGTGCCTAACTCCTTTCATGTTTCCCTCCTCAAACCAGTAGTGTTGAGCTCCTTCTTTAAGGACCCGGGTACCACTCCAGATCCGGTTTCTGAGGATGATGTTTTTGAGGTAAAACATATCTTGGCCTCTAAGAAAGTAAGAGGTAGGATCTATTACCTGGTGGACTGGAGGGGTTTTGGTCCTGAGGAGAGGTCTTGGGAGCCTAAAGAGAACATCCAGGCTCCTCTTCTTCTTAAAAGATTTCACGCAGGCTTGAGAAAGAGGGGGAGTAAAGAGGGGGATACTGTTACACTCGGTCCCCGTGCTGGCTCTGCACTCCGTCCTGGTCACTCACCTGTTCCTCTAGCTGTCCCTCTGCAGCAGTCTGCGCGCAGGCTGAAGTCTCCTGTCCCATCTGCTCCTCAGCGTCCTGTGTCCTCCTCCACTTCCTGGCACGCTGCTAGCAGGCCTCCAGATAGATTGCTTAGGACGCGAGGCCGCGCCCACCGTCTCTCTTAAAGGGGCAGCGTGCATTTTTTGAAATAGCCAATTAACCAATGGCAGTGCACTCAGTACCATATCTGGTCACTCCACCATAAGGGGAGTGCCGGAGCAACGTGTTCTATCATTGCTACATCCGGTTCTGTTCCTGATCTGTCTGCGCTGCGTCTGCAGTCTCTGTGCTTCGCTTATACTATTTGTCTCCACAGATCATTGCTAACCCGTATCTGGCTAACTTGGACAATCTCGTTTATTACTGGCGCAAGTGTCATCCCGTTCCGCCATCAGCCATCCGTATCCGTGGACTGTGACAAGGTCACTGGAGCCAGCCTGCTACCATCCGTTCTGGACCAGGACCTTCCTCATCTCCATCAAGAACCCTCCACGGTCTCTGTATATACCTGTTATCCTTTTGGTCCCTCTGGGACAGCTGCCACGTGTCCGGGGTCTAACTGGAGGTAGCACCTGTGTCCTCCGGATATTCCATTCTGGTCCTGTTCGAGGGGCCTTACTACGGGTACCCGGGGCTCACTAGTTACGCCCCCTTCGGAGCCCCCCGGACCGTGGTCTCGAGGTTCCACATTAAAAAATAAAGACGAATGTGAACTTCACCATCTCTGCCTCCGCTTCCATTCGTTACACTCTGCTGTATGAAGCCAGAGATGTCAGTGATACAAGGGGGTGCAGCGATGGAGGGAAATCCAGCAGGGGGAAGGGGCAGATCAAAGTTTGGCTGCCATGATGCTCTGAGCGCCCGGACCTGGTTTACACAAGCAGTCTATGCCGATTTATTCCCTTTAAAATGATTTCCGTCACTAGCAAATACAATACAATGTAGGTCTGTTTATTCCAAAAATTGTCCCCAGTCGAGCGCGGCTGCACTTCACCTTTATTCAGCTCCCATAGAAGTGAATGGGAGTGAAACAAGGCAGCCGCTGTCCCTTCGCTGGTGTCTTCTGGATGTAGACAGTCGCCATAGATCTTGGAGACTCCCAGCTCTTCTGTATCGATCACTTGTGGTTCTGTCGGCTGATGTCAGATTATTACCGTAAGGGCAGGGATGGCCACGAGGGTTGTTGATCAGGTGATGACGTTACTGGTGAGCCAGCATTACACCATGATGTCATAGAACATTGCTCGGACTCTGGATCGTCTCCGTCCGCTGGGGACAGAAGGCTTCCATGTCTGAGCATCGCTGTGAGATGACTGATCCCTGCCACTGTCGATGGCAGTAATGCAGCCGGTGCTCTCATGTTATAACCTCTCCTCTACACATGACGGGTTGTCACTCCATACCAGGAACATGGGAAACGAGAGTGGAGTCTGGTGACATAAACACAAGGAAGAACAGTACAGAAATATCAGACACACACCAGCCTCACCAGTGATCGGCCCGCTGCGGTCCATGAGCTGACACCACCGGTATAGAGGTTGGATGGAGGACAAGAGATGACGCCACCGGTATAGAAGATGAATGGGGGACAAGAGCTGACGCCACCGGTATAGAGGATGGATGGGGGACAAGAGCTGACGTCACCAGCATAGAGGATGGATGGGGTACAAGAGCTGACGCCACTGGTATAGAGGATGGATGGGTGACAAGAGCTGACGCCACCGGTATAGAGGATGGATGGGGGACAAGAGCTGACGTCACCGGCATAGAGGATGGATGGAGGACGAGAGCTGACACCACCGGTATAGAGGATGGATTGAGGACGAGAGCTGACTCCACCGTTATAGAGGATGGATTGAGGACGAGAGCTGACGCCACCGGTATAGAGGATGGATGGAGGACAAGAGCTGACGCCTCCGGTATAGAGGATTGATGGAGGACGAGAGCTGACGCCACCGGTATAGAGGATGGATGGAGGACGAGCGCTGACGCCACCGGTATAGAGGATGGATGGGGTACAAGAGCTTACGCCACCGGTATAGAGGATGGATGGGGGATGAGCTGACGCCACTGGTATAGAGGATGGATGGGGGACGAGAGCGGACGCCACCGTTATAGAGGATGGATGGAGGACGAGAGCTGACGTCACCGGCATAGAGGATGGATGGGGTACAAGAGCTGACACCACCGGTATAGAGGATGGATGGAGGACGAGCGCTGACGCCACTGGTATAGAGGATGGATGGAGGACGAGAGCTGACGCCACCGGTATAGAGGATGGATGGAGGACGAGCGCTGACGTCACCGGTATAGAGGATGAATGGAGGACGAGCGCTGACGTCACCGGCATAGAGGATGGATGGGGTACAAGAGCTTACGCCACCGGTATAGAGGATGGATGGGGGATGAGCTGACGCCACTGGTATAGAGGATGGATGGAGGACGAGAGCGGACGCCACCGGTATAGAGGATGGATGGAGGACGAGAGCTGACGCCACCGGTAAAGAGGATGGATGGAGGAACAGAGCTGACGCCACTGGTAAAGAGGATGGATGGAGGACGAGAGCTGATGCCACCGGTATAGAGGATGGATGGAGGACGAGAGCTGGCGCCACCGGTATAGAGGATGGATGGAGGACGAGAGCTGACGCCACCGGTATAGAGGATGGATGGAGGACGAGAGCTGACGCCACCGGTATAGAGGATGGATGGAGGACGAGAGCTGACGCCACCGGTATAGAGCGTCCACGTGTCCTGGGGATGGATGGGGGACAAGAGCTGATGCCACCTTTATGGAGGATGGATGGGGACAAGAGCTGACGCCACTGGTATAGAGAATGGATGGGGTACAAGAGCTTACGCCACCGGTATAGAGCGTCCATGTGTCCTGGGGATGGATGGGGTACAAGAGCTAACACCACCAGTACAGACTGTCCATGTGTCTTGGTGCGGGCTAGGGGAAAGGAGCAGATACCATCAGTATAGAGCGTCCATGTGTCCTGAGGAAGGATTGGGGACAGGAGCTGACACCACCACCAGTATACAGTGTCCATGGTGAAGGTTAGGGGATCGGAGCTGATACCACCACCAGTATAAAGCATTCGTGTATAGTGAAGGTTAGGGGGATGGAAGCTGACACTACCACCAGTATAGAGCATCCGTGTGTCCTGATGAAGGTTAGGGAGATAAGAGCTGACACCACCACTGGCTTAGAGTTTCCATGCGTCCTGATGAAGGTTAGGGGATAAGAGCTGACGCCACTACCGACATAGTGTCCGTGTGTCCTGCAGATGGTTGTTTAGAAATAAGTTTCTCATTATGTTTGAATTAAAAAGTTGTAAATTGCGTCATGACCGATATGATCTACCCGATAATCAGACGGGCCTTTTCCATCTCGGGTCGTTATCAATGACTCTACAAGCCGTTCATCAGTGGAGATCACCTTCAGTACTGGCTCGTTTCCACTGATGACGGTGACTCCAGGTTGGGAGCCTGTGGTGATTCCCTCTGTAGCTGCTACTGTACCGGAGCAGAATGTAGATAATGCTCATCTGTGGCCCTAAAATTTCCTATAATGGCCTCTCTCCGTGCCAGCACTCTTCTAGCTCAGACATATGGCGGTATAAGGAACATGGACGCACGTTCTGTACACCATCGTACACAGCTGCAACTCTACCTCCACACAAAAGTCGCTGCCTCATAAAGATGAGGTGAAGACACTCAGGGTATGTGCACACATTGCAGATTTGCCTGTGGAATTTTCTGCGCGGATTCTTCCTCTATTGGTAGAAAACGCAGTTAAAAATCTGAGCGTTTTTCATGCGGATTTGTAAGCTAAATAAAGATATATTATTTCACAAAAAAAAAAGATTTGTGATGTCATTTCCTTGTTCATCCTCTTCTTTTGCATTCTCCATTGAAGACCATAATATCATCACATGCCATGTTCTAATATAAAGCAGGATCACTAAAACCTCTGTTATTTATATGCACTTGCTTTTTATTTACTTACAGCAGGGTTTTCACTTACTTTTTCAGGTTTGTGTTTTCTGTGGCCAATGTGAACATGCTTCTATGTGCTGCATGTGTACCAACTCAAGTTAACCTCAATTTTTGTGGTTTTTTTTCTCAAATATATTGATAACATACAAAACAAATATATAAGTGAATATGTATATATATCTATAGATAGGGCGATAGCTAATACTAAGCCTGATGTTTAGTAATGAACATAATAAAATGGTACATAAAGAGTTAAATAAAGACACACACACACACTCTCTCAGGCCAGTGTCACACTTGCGTGCGTGATGCAAGAAACTCGCGCGAGTCTCTCGCATCAACACCCGGTACTGGAGTGTGCGCTGTATAGAAATGTGCTCCAGTCCGAGTGCCGGTGGCAGTATCGGGTGTTGATGCGAGTGTGACACCATCCTTAAACGCAAGATATGTTTTTAAAAAAATGAGGTGGGCTCCCGCGCAATTTTCAAAACCAGTACAGGGAAAGCCAGTGACTGGGAGCAGATGTTTATAGCCTGGGAAGGGGATAATACCCATGGATCTTCCCAGGCTATTAATATCAGCCTACAGCTGTATATTTAGCCTTAACTGGCTATCAAAATAGGGGGGCCCCAAAAAATGACGTGGGGGTCCCCCTGTAATTAATAGCCAGAAAAGGCTATGCAGACAGCTGCGGCTGATAGGAAGAGGCCATGGATATTGACCCTCTGGCTAAAAACAACACCTCTCAGCCACCCCAGAAATGGCACATCTCTAAGATGCGCCAATTCCAGCACTTAGCCTCTGTTGTGAATGCTTCGGATTCTGAGTTGGGGCTCCTTCTGGTGGCTGCTGATAGTAATGAAGCTGCTTTGACTGACAGAGGCCCTTCAGCTGAGGATTCAGCTGTGGGTGATTTGCAATCTGGGAGTGCTGACTGGGGAGATATAAGTGAGCAGCTTTACCATGATCCTTGCTGGTGATTAGTTGTTTCCTGGTCCCTTTTGGAAGTCAGCTTGCTGCCTGCCTTGTCCTGCAACTTTCAGATAAGTCTTTTGCTGTTTACTTCAGTGGCTTGTGTTTTTGTCTTCCTCAGTTTTCTGCCCTATTGGCTTGTTCAGCCAGATTCCCCTGTGAGGGCCTGCGCTGGACACTGGTTTTCATTTGCCGTTGTTTATGCATTTCAATTCCCTGTTATTTCTGCATCCACTGAATTGCTACCTGTTCACACCAGTGACAGTTTATATATTTTTTGTTCTCTGTTATTTCAGTATCTGCTGTTTTGCTGCCAGTGCACACCAGAGTCTGATCTAGCGGGGGAGAGATCGTGTGGTCTCAGTATTTTTGTGGATCAGAAATGGAGTTTTTTCTAGTGTTTTTTTCAGGATTGCAGACAGTATTCCTTCCTGTCCTTTTTTATCTAGACAGTTTGGGCCCCAACATTTGCTTATGCTATTTTCTGCCTGTGTCCGTATTTCATCTTGTCTCACCGCCAATATTTATTGAGGGCTATCTATTCCTTTGGGGCTCTACTCCGGGGCAGTTAGCTTTCCCCTTTCTATCATTAGACTTAGCTCTCCGGCTGTGTCGAGGCGTCTAGGGCATCGTAGGCACGTCCCACGGCTACTTCTAGTTGTGCTGGCAGTTTAGGGGTCTGCAATCAGCTAGTTACCAACTTCTCTGGGTGTCTGGTCACTTAGCCTGTTTTTTTGCTGCTGTCCTCTTCGGCTACCATATCATAACAGCCTCTCTATTCCCACTGCCCTGTAGTGGTGGCATGTGGGGTAATAGTTGTGGTGTTGATGTAACCTTTGTATTGTGCGGTCAGATAAAGAGATAATACTCCCGCAGTGTAGTTCATCGGAGTTCGTGCTCTCACTTTACGGCACTACCGCTGCGTGAGGATTTTCCCATGCAGCGGTGCCGTAAGTGACATGATGAACTCCGGTGACCTCTGACAGCGACGGAGTGATAAACTGCGGGAGGATTACCTCCTGTCACTGCACCGGAGCCCCTGTAGACCAGTCACATCTCCCGATGTGACTACTCTATACGGTAGATCGTCGTGGGACTCTAGTTATTAAATGGATTACATTGGAACAGGGAGTATTTATGTTGGTTTATTTATTTTTTTTGCAGGAGATTGAGGGCGTCGGGGATTAGCTGTTTGGTATGCGTACTGTTTGTGTATATGTAAAAAAAAATTTTAATTATTGAACACAGTAGCCGGATGATGGGACTACTATTCCGTCTAATGTCACTGTTCTGTGAGACAGCAGACATAGCCGGATGGGACTAGTAGTCCCATCAGACGATGCCTACACACACACACACACACACAGATACCTGCACACACACACAGATACCCGCACACATTCTTCGCCCACACAATTCCTTTCTGCAGCGTTTCTCGCACGCACATCCGCAAATCTTTTTACATCTGCGGTTTGGCTGCGGATGTGCCTGACTAAATGGAAGTCAATGGGGGCAGAAACGCTGCAGATCTGCAAAAAGAATTGGCATGCTGCGTAAAATAAAACGTTGAGAATCAGTGCGGATTTTTCCGCAGCATGTGTTCACCAAATTCAGGATTCACATAGACTATTATTGGCTGTGCACTACATTGCGGATTTGGTGCAATTTCACACGTCCAAAAACGCTGCGGTTCGGCATCAAAATCCGCAACGAGTGCACACAGCCTCAGAGCCCTTCTCTTCCCAGGAGCGAACCTTCAGGAACGTCCTCTCGTCACAGGGGAACTTTCTCTCCATTATAAACTTTTACTGCCCAGTTTATTATCTATATTATGACCCCAGGTATCAATAAAATATTCTTCTGCGGCGCCGGAAACAGGAGCGGCACCAGGAAATACAGCGACACCTGACCCACTGCAGGCACCCTGCATGGAAGGAAGGGCCACCATCACCTTCACCATGTGGGGCCGCCTCGCTGGGTATCTGTACATGAGCACGTGCATATAGTGAGTGCATGCATCTAGTGAGCGTGCATATAGTGAGTGTATATAGTGAGTGCATGAATGTAGTGAGAGTCATATAGTGAGCATACATGTATGTAGTGAGGCTATCACCAGATACTGATGATAGAGGTGATGGGCAGTCACCAGATACTGATTATGGAGGAGATGGGCAGTCACCAGATACTAATGATGGAGGAGATGGGCAGTCACCAGATACTGATACAGCGCCACCGACCGCTGAGCTGCCCCAATGATCTATGCACATCCCACCGCCCCGAATACAGCTTCACCGAACTGCCCCAATAATCTGTGCACTCCACACTCCCGCCATTCTTTCGGCCCCCTGTGCTGCTCCATACTCCAATATATCCTCCAGCCTCCTCTGTCCCCTTCATAGAATCATCGAACGTTAAAATTGGAAGGGACCTCCAGGGTCATCATGTCCAACCCCCTGCTCAATGCAGGATTCACTAAATCATCCCAGACAGATGTCTGTCCAGCCTCTGTGTGAAGACTTCCATTGAAGGAGAACTCACCACCTCTTGTGGCAGCCTGTTCCACTCATTGATCACCCTCACTGTCTAATATCTAATCTGTGTCTCCTCCCATTCAGTTTCATCCCATTGCTTCTAGTCTTTCCTTGTGTAAATGAGAATAAAGATGATCCTTCTACAATGTGACAGCCCTTGAGATATTTGTAGACAGCTATTAAGTCTCCTCTCAGTCTTCTGTTTTGCAGCTAAACATTCCCAAATCCTGCAACCGTTCCTCATAGGACATGGTTTGCAGACCGGTCACCATTCTGGTCGCTCTTCTCTGAACTTGCTCCAGTTTGTTGATGTCTTTTTTTAAAATGTGGTGCCCAAAACTGGACACAGTATTCCAGATGAGGTCTGACCAAAGAGGAGTAGAGGGCAATAATGACCTCACGTGATCTAGACTGTATGCTTCTGTTGATACATCCTAGAATTGTATTTGCCTTTTTTTGCTGCTGCATCACACTGTTGACTCGTGCAGTCTTTTTCACACGTGCTGTTTCTTAGTTCTGTTCCTCCCATTCTGTAGATGTAATTTTTGTTTTTTAAATAACATTCTATTAGTCGCTGCCCATTGTTCAAGCTTATCTAGATCCTTCTGAATCCTTTCTCTGTCTTCTCTAGTTTTAGCTATCCCTTCAGTTCCCTTATATAGATCATTTATTGGTACCCCACTTGTAACACTGGGGCCAGGACAGAGCCTTGTGGTACCCCACTTGTAACACTGGGGCCATGACAGAGCCTTGTGGTACCCCACTTGAAACACACTTCCAATTGGATGTGCAACCATTTATTACCACTCTGAGTACGATCACTGAGCCAGTTATGAATCCACCTAACTGTAGCCTTGTCAATCCCATACTTGGTTGTTTTCTCAATAAGGATAGTATTGTATACTTTATCAAATGCTTTGCTGAAGTCGAGATATACTATATTACCGCATTTCCCTGATCCACTCAGTCAGTGATTCCATCATAGAAGGAAATTAGATGAGTCTGGCATGACTTGTTTGCTACTGAACTAAAAACAATATACTGTATATTAGGTGTGATTTTAATCATCAACCAAAAAGAAAACAACCCTTAAAATTTAACTTTTAATATTTAATGTTAAGAACAATATAGTCACAATTTTTTAGAAAATAAACATAAAAGTAGCACCTCCCAGGCCCTTGAAATAGGGGAATGTTGTCTGGATATTGGACATGGGGTTAAACACAGCGTGGTGTAGCACAGGGAGCCAGAGGTTAATATGACTGTAAATGATGCCTCTTGTTACGTAGCTGAATACCTCCAGAGCTAGATCACAGCTTCATTAGTGTATAATAAGGTGCATATGTAATAACCTGCAGGTACGGAGGATGTCGCCACGGATCTTAGGCAGACCAAGAGGTAAAGGTTTATTTACAGGGATATTCACTCCACGCAGGGAGGAGCAACGGGGGAATAATTGCAAACAACAGTAATACGGAATTTAAGGAAATATGCAAAGGCAGGAATAAACTTATCAATCTGAAGAAGGCTTGATTGAAGGGTCTAATTCTCCAACATTGGCACCGACAACAGCGGCACTTGCAGTCTCTCAAGTCTCTGTCCGCGATGAAGAAATGGCCTCCGGGGGAAAACAACAGGATGCCAGGCGTTGAAAGGGGGTCTTGCTCTCACCACTCTTAGTCAACACTCAGGACGAATCACCGCAGGATCGGTGCTGCGCTTCTCAGTCCAGCTGCTTCTCTCAGGGGGCTCAGGCCTGTCACTGCGTACGCCGGGCCTACACACACTAGCGACTGTCTCTGACTTGTCAGGGGAGTCTCCTCTGGTCACGGAGGCTGGCGGGTCCACGTTCACACACAGGGCACTCACAGCGTACTGCCTGTCTGTCTCAGTCCTCAGACGGAGGGCCCTCATGCTTAGGGAACGTAGTGCAACTGACAGCTCTCTCTGCTGCGCGCTGTACTTTCCCGACCTGAATCTGCCCGGCTTCCTGCGCGCAGCCCCCTTTAACTGGTCACCGCCACCTGCTGTCACATGGAAAGGTCAGTCCAGGTCCGATAACCTTCCCCAAGGAAACACTGCTGCCTGGCCAGGTGGTTCCAGACACGGAGCAGGAGAGGAAACCCCATTTAGGTTCTCCCTTCTCTTCACCCCCTTACACATATGTGCTCAGAATATAGAGTGCATTTAGTACAGATGTATGTAAGCCACGTTCAGATGCAGTTTTAGGTGCTCTATACAGACAGTACAGTGCTATCACTATTCATAGCTCATGTGAATTCAAAAACGATCACAGTGGATCACTTATCTGGTTGTACTAACTTTCAGTGTTGGTGTCCCTTGTCCCTACGCATTTCGCCCCCTCCTGTTATCGGGCTTATCAGGTGACCACAAGTAGCAGTGTGCCATAATAGGTTAAAGAGATGGGTGTGGGTGGACTAAAGGTGCCTCAATTTATTATGAGGCTTCCGTAATTACCTATTCCGGTTTTTGGAGGAAGGGGGAGTAGAAAAGCCCATAGCATCTACCTCCATGTGCCCCTGACTTGTCCTCCATCTGCTCTCGTATGTGCGTCCGGTGTCAGATCCCGGCCACACTTCCAGTTGGTGGAACGCTATGGTCCTAGTTCCGGCCTGGCCGCGTCCACTTCCAGGAGCGTCCCAGCATTTGTGACATGCACAGTGAGCATTTATCTCCATGACCGCAATGCCGGTTATCTTCTCTCACTATCTAATGGTCGCATAAAGGCGCAGATGTCTCATCTTTCTTTCAGGTATTGGATCAGAGTCCCCCATGCCCATAGATCAAAATGCATATTAGGCTATTATGAAGTAGAGGCCCAGACGAGGGATTAAAGTAAAACCCTCCATACACCACACACACTAATAGAGAATTAGAAGTGCTTACAGAGCAACTAATGACAAATTGGCCTCTGGCTTCTATCCATCCATTTTGATTGGTTATTTGACTAAAGGGGTGATCTATCCAAAATATAATACAATTAAGCTTAAATAAAACTGGTGACGCTGAGCTGTTCATTTATGCCACCGGGGCTTATGCTCTCCAACCTAAAAATCCACCTTCTTTCCCTTTGCAGAATCTTATTTTCCCAGTTGCCCTGTCTGGTAGATGGATTAACCACTTCTATAACAGGAATGTAATACTCTCAGGGTTACCCCCATGTTGGGAATTGACGTGTATCGCTAGCGGGGTATCTCTTATATTTCTGATGTCATCAAAGTGTTCCCCTATTCTGACACGTAACTGGCTCTGGATTCTTATCCATGTACTTACTGTTCTGTCCCCACATGAGGTGAATGGAGGTGTAGTTGATTGGGGCTGGGAGAGATTCCTACCTTCCGTTTCCTCATGCAGAGCAGACAGGACCAATGCTGTTCAGTGTCCGGAGAGATGATGTACACCAGGAATTGTGAAGTCCAGACTTATTTGGAAATCTGGACATATAGCATATGATTGGTAATACAGTAACTTCTCCAGAAATGCAGGTGTAATCGAGGTGCAGCAAGATGTAGCACCAAGTGTGGCTGCAAGTGTGAGCAGCAGGAGTGTGTGGGTGGTCGAAAACTGATGCCTTTTACAGCTCGGTGAAAAGCGTGTCTCTCCCGTAGAAGTGAAACTAAAATGAAATGGCTGCTAGCAGGAAGAAGGAGTGACCTCTGAACCGGAAGTAAAAGGCTGCTATACAGAAAAGGCCATTAGGTGGCAGCAGAGAGCATGTAAGAACAGTACATTGAAAAAACATGACAAATACAATACATAGAAACATAACTTACACGGAACAGCACACTTACATGCTGTGTAATATTTTGTTCACAGATCTTTCCTGGTATAGAAGTAAGGCTCACTGGCCTGTAATTTCCTGGCTCCATCTTCTTTCCTTTTTTGAAGACAGGGACAACATTTACCCTTCTCCAGTCTTCTGGGACTTCTGTTCTCCAGGACTTTTCATAGATTCTGGCTAGTGGTTCTGCATTTTCCTCTGCTATCACTTTCAGTACCCTAGGATATAATTCATCTGGACCAGGAGATGTAAATTCATATAAATTAGCTGAGTGTTCTCTCACCATCTCTCTGTTTTATGGATAGAGTGGATTCTTTTATTCTTTCGATGGCACCGTGAAGATCAGTTGATGTTCCATTTGCTTTCTTAGAGAACACAGATGCAATATAGGAATGTAAAAGTTTGGCTTCTCAACATCCTTTGTTACCATTTCATCATTTTCATCCTGTAAAAATCCTATAGCATCTGTGACTTTTCTTTTACTTTTCACATATCCCCAAATCCTTTCTTATTGCTTTTGGTCTCCCTTGCAAGCCTCACTTCGTTACTGGCTTTAGATCTTCAAACTCTTGCCCTGCATTCCCTCCAGACAGCATTATATTCTTCTTTAGATATGCCCCCTCTTCCATTTCATTTACATTTCTCTTTTCCTTTTTTAACAAGTGATAAGTTCTGTGTTCATCCATCCTGGTGTCTTTAATTGCTTCCAATTCTTCCTTCTTTTCGGGATTATTACTGATTGTGCGGTGAGAATTTAATTTAGTAAAATCTCCCATCCTTCTTGGATATTTCCTTCCTTTACATCATCCAGCAATTCGACCCTTCCTACCCTCTGTGACAGGGTCACTTGTGCCGTACATGAGGGGAGGTATGTGTCGCAAAAGTTGTTATCCTGCGTGATGTGAAATCCCTAAGTGTTTTCTCCAGCATGATATGTGCTGAGAGCAATCCAGTCTCTATGTGGGCATGGCTTTCATGGCGGGTAGGTCAGAGATGGGCGGGACGCCTACCCACCATATCTCCACCTCCAGGGTGTGGCGGGAGGGAGATAAATGTCAAGCTAGTTTTTTTTCCGTCTGTGATGTGTGGAGGAAGGAAGCCTCCTGACTGCTATCTCCTGCGAGAGCTGCTATATGTGTTGTCCCTGAAGTACTGGACAGGACTGTGTATGAACTGTTTACTTTCTTTTGAGCCGGACAGGCTGTTTTTTTTCCCGATAATCAGCTGTTCGACGCTGCAGCTGCATGTGTCACGGTTGTGTCACTGTCACAGCGCATGCATGGAGAGCCTGTGTGTTATGACCGTGACACAGCCGCGACACATACAGCTGAACAGCCGGCGCGCTCCAGGTATCCGGGTTCCCGCTGCAGCTTATTCGGTAAACGCTATAGCTTGCCGAATAAGGAGGGACCCAAACAAATTCGCTCACCTCTAGTCTTTAGCACTGAAGAGTCTTGATACCCATCTTTGATTTGGGCACCTGGCAGACGGCACACTTTCTCATGAGGTGATGTCCGGTCGGCAGATAGCCGCTTCTGTTCCTCTCAGTAGGTAATCCCCCGTGACCACAACTCTCCTTTTCTTCATCACCACAGCGCTTCTTTTTCTCCCTTCAAGAGGTTTCTGATTTCTTACTGGGATCTTCTTTGTGGGCAAAGCACTTTTTTGATGTACATCTTCATAGTTGTCCTGGGTGGATTTCGTGGGCACGTGTCCTTCCCGACTTCACTGTAAGCAGCCACCGGAAAACTAAGGAGCCCGGGTTGCGGGGAGGATAGCAACCCAGCTCTACTCATCACCTCCATGGGAAGAACACAATTTTTTCTGCCAGCTGAAATCCATCTGGGCAAAAATAAGGTGGACATGTCTGCATTTCTGGACAGTGGGGTTTAATTTGGTCATCGCTAGTTTCGTCCAGGGCCAAGGCCCCAATCCACATACTATGTCCAGACCCATAATCGCCATTGACTCCGCACCATTGAGACAGGGGCTTGTTGTCTGCCCTCACCTGTGGCTGGAGGGTCTCCCCTCGTCTGTGGCTGGAGGGTCTGCCCTCACCTGTGGCTGGAGGGTTTCCCCTCGTCTGTGGCTGGAGGGTCTGCCCTCACCTGTGGCTGGAGGGTCTCCCCTCGTCTGTGGCTGGAGGGTCTGCGCTCACCTGTGGCTGGAGGGTCTGCCCTCACCAGTGGCTGGAGGGTCTCCCCTCGTCTGTGGCTGGAGGGTCTGCGCTCACCAGTGGCTGGAGGGTCTGCTCTCACCTGTGGCTGGAGGGTCAGCCCTCATCTGTGGCTGGAGAGTCTGCCCTCGTCTGTGGCTGGAGGGTCTGCCCTTGTCTGTGGCTGGAGGGTCTCCCCTCGTCTGTGGCTGGAGGGTCTGCCCTCACCTGTGACTGGAGGGTCTGCCCTCGTCTGTGGCTGGAGGGTCTCCCCTCGTCTTTGGCTGGAGGGTCTCCCCTTGTCTGTGGCTGGAGGGTCTCCACTCGTCTGTGGCTGGAGGTCTCCACTCGTCTGTGGTTGGAGGGTCGGTCCTCACCTGTGGCTAGAGGGTCTGCCTCGTCTGTGGCTGAAGGGTCTGCCCTCGTCTGTGGCTGAAGGGTCTCCCATCGTCTGTGGTTGGAGGGTCTCCACTCATCTGTGGTTGGAGGGTTGGCCCTCGTCTGTGGCTGAAGGGTCTGCCCTCGTCTGTGGTTGGAGGGTCTGCCCTCGTCTGTGGCTGGAGGGTCTGCCCTCGTCTGTGGCTGAAGGGTCTGCTCTCGTCTGTGGTTGGAGGGTCTGTCCTCGTCTGTGGCTGGAGGGTCTGCCCTCGTCTGTGGTTGGAGGGTCTGCCCTCGTCTGTGGCTGAAGGGTCTGCCCTCGTCTGTGGCTGGAGGGTCTGCCCTCGTCTGTGGCTGGAGGGTCTGCCCTCGTCTGTGGCTGGAGGGTCTGCCCTCGTCTGTGGCTGAAGGGTCTGCCCTCGTCTGTGGTTGGAGGGTCTGCCCTCGTCTGTGGCTGAAGGGTCTGCCCTCGTCTGTGGCTGGAGGGTCTGCCCTCGTCTGTGGCTGAAGGGTCTGCCCTCGTCTGTGGTTGGAGGGTCTGCGCTCACCTGTGGCTGGAGGGTCTGCCCTCGTCTGTAGCTGAAGGGTCTGCCCTCGTCTGTGGCTTGAGGGTCTGCCCTCGTCTGTGGCTGAAGGGTCTGCCCTCGTCTGTGGTTGGAGGGTCTGCGCTCACCTGTGGCTGGAGGGTCTGCCCTCGTCTGTGGTTGGAGGGTCTGCCCTCGTCTGTGGCTGAAGGGTCTGCCCTCGTCTGTGGCTGAAGGGTCTGCTCTCGTCTGTGCTTGGAGGGTCTGCACTCACCTGTGGCTGGAGGGTCTGCCCTCGTCTGTGGTTGGAGGATCGGCCCTCTCCTGTGGTTCTTGGATGTCCTTGGCTCACTCTGCACAATCCTGTAGTAGATTGGGAGACTCAGGAAGCAGTGTAATGGAGTGTGTATTGTGAAGGACGCTGTTTGGGTACCGCTTTGCTATGGTGGATACCAAGTCTGTACCTAGTTACCAGTCTGACATTGACGATGCGTTCTCGGAGCAGGGGTGCCAAGAACTCCCTCCCCATTGTACTTATGACTGCGCCATCAATCTCGTTCCCGGGCCAAGCTGCCAAACAGCAGCCTGTATAATATCTCCAGTCCAGAGAGGCAGGCCATGAAGGACTACATCGCGGAAGGTTTAGCAAGGGTCATATCAGACCGTCCTCATCCCCCATTGCCGCAGGGTTACTCCCATGCTTAGATTTCCACAAACTCAATCTGATCACGGTCCGGGATCTCAGATAGCTTGTGGGAGCAGGAAACATCAACCGCTGCCGTTCCGCCACATGTCCAGCAGGGGGCGATCTCATACTGCTCGCCTGGAGCACGGTTTTCTATGGATCCCTTAAACATTCATAAGGCTAAAGTCAGTTTCTTACTCTGTGATTTATTTTTTTTTTTCAGTTTTTTACACGTTTAATGACAAAAAAAAAAAATCACAATAGTAAAATCCACTGCAGCGAGGAGCCTGGTGTGAATATACCGCAGTGAGGAGCCTGGTGTGAATATACCGCAGTGAGGAGCCTGGTGTGAATGTACCGCAGTGAGGAGCCTGGTGTGAATATACCGCAGCGAGGAGCCTGGTGTGAATATACCGCAGCGAGGAGACTGGTGTGAATATACTGCAGCGAGGAGACTGGTGTGAATATACGGCAGCGAGGAGACTGGTGTGAATATACCGCAGCGAGGAGCCTGGTGTGAATATACCGCAGCGAGGAGCCTGGTGTGAATATACCGCAGCGAGGAGCCTGGTGTGAATATACCACAGCGAGGAGCCTGGTGTGAATATAACGCAGCGAGGAGCCTGGTGTGAATATACCGCAGCGAGGAGACTGGTGTGAATATAATGCAGCGAGGAGCCTGGTGTGAATATACTGCAGTGCGGAGCCTGGTGTGAATATACTGCAGTTAGGAGCCTGATGAGACAGTGCTCACGTTGCCAGTGCGAGCTTGTACTCCTCTGGAGGGAGTGGAGGTGCAGATCAAGCCAGCAGCGATGGACCACAGTTCAAGACGGCAATGTTGTAGTGCGGTGTGTCAACCTGGGGACCGAAAGTATCACCCTTTTACCCAAGAGTGAGATGGCCCAAATCCTGGGCATGCCGGAGAAGCTAATGCCACCCGAAGTAGTACAACTGGCTGTTGTGCAAGGGGATCTGTTGTGAATACTCTGGAGGCGACTTCTGAGCTGGAGCTCCCTCCGGTGGTTGCTGAGGGTAATAAACTAATTGCTGAATGGCCTTCAGCTGGCTCTGAATGGTCTGATATAAGTGACCTGAACTCCCTTCAGCCTTGCCGGTAATCAATTGTTCTTCCTGGTCTTGCTTGGAGCTCAGCTTGCATTCCTGCTCTCATTCAGATAAGTGATTTGCTGTTTTTTCTCCTCTGGTTGGATTTTCCTTGCATGGTTTTCTGCTTGCAGTGGACTTCAGCCTGGTCCCCTTTTGGGGTCTGGCGCTGCAATTGTGCTCATTTTGTATTTGCACTTTTGCTCTGTTCCTTTGTCACTTTTTTGCTGATTTGCTGTGTGTTACACCAGAGATCTGATTTAGGTGGTAGAGATCGTGTGATCTCAGGTTCTTTGTTAATCAGAAGTGTTGGTATTTTTGTCAGGGTTTTTTTGGTTGCAGTCAGAATTCTTTCCTATACTTTTCTATCTAGACAGATTGGGCCCCAGCGTTTTCTCAATTTATTTTCTGTCTGTGTCCGTATTTTCTAATTGTCTAACCGCCATTACATGTTTGGGGGTTTCCTATTTCTTTGGGGGTCTGCTCCAGGGCAGATAGCTTTCATCTTTCTGCCTTTAGGTGTAGTTATCTCTCCGGCTGTGACGAGGCATCTAGGATCACCGTAGATACGCTCCACGGCTACTTCTAGTGTGGTGGTTAGTTTAGGGTCCTGCAACCCAATAGTTTCCAGCCTCTCTGGTGTATTACTACTTTGGCTATTTTTGCAATTTCTCCTCAGCTACCGAAACATAACAGTATTACCGGCCAAACTGAAAATTATATGGTACTCACAGAAGGGAAAAATTGTTGTCAGAAATTATTTTTTTTCTCTGTTGCATTTTTTCTCTTTCTCTAGGTGCTGAGGAGGATTTTTTTTTCTCTCAATGGAGCTTGCACAGTTGTCTGGCCGTGTGGATCAGCTTGCCACTGAGGTTCGGAGTATTGCTACCTATCTTGCAGGGTTGCCGGTTGTGGAACCTAGGATCCCCATGCCAGATTTATTTTTGGGGGATCGGTCTAAATTTCTGAATTTCAAAAATAACTGTAAGTTGTTTTTTGCCTTAAAGCCTAAGTCCTCAGGGAACGCAGCACAGCAGGTTCAAATTGTCATCTCTCTCCTGCGCGGCGACCCTCAGGATTGGGCTTTTTCCCTGACACCTGGGGATCCTGTTTTGAATGATATTGATGTATTTTTTCAGGCTCTGGGGTTGTTGTACGATGAACCTAATGTCACTGATCAAGCTGAAAAGACCTTGTTGGCATTAAATCAGAGTCGTGAAGACGCTGAGTTGTACAGTCAGAAATTCCAAAAGTGGGCAGTCCTGACCAAATGGAATGATGATGCTTTGGCAGCCCTTTTTCGGAAGGGTCTGTCAGAAAAAGTAAAGGACGTTATGGTGGGATTCCCTGCTCCCTCTGGTCTCAATGATTCTATGTCTTTGGCTATTCAAATTGACAGACGTTTGCGTGAGCGTAGAGGTATGCGTGGAATAGTGTTGACTTGTGAGTCAGCTCCTGAGCCCATGCAGTGTGATAGAGTGACTTCTGGGGCTCAGCGTCATGAGTTTCGAAAGTGCAATGGGTTATATTTCTACTATGGTGACGCTTCTCATGCTATTTCCGTCTGCCCTAAGCAGGGAAAACGTTTTGCGTGCTCAGTTGTCTTGGGTAGTGTTCAGACTAAATTTCTGTTGACTGTTACCCTGATTTGCTCCCTGTCCACATTTTCGGCTCAGGCTTTTGTTGATTCAGGAGCAGCTATTAACCTGATGGATTTTGACTTTGCCAAAAGTTGTGGGTTTCCCATGATACCCCTGCGGAAGTCTATTCCCCTACTGGGCATTGATTCTACCCCTTTGGCGGAGAATAAACCCCAGTTTTCTACTCAGGTGATAATGAGGGTTGAACCAGATCATCAGGAGAGTTGCAAATTTCTGGTGCTGTATAATCTGCATGACATTATCGTGCTGGGTTTCCCTTGGTTACAGTCTCATAATCCTGTTTTGGATTGGAAATCTGTGTCTGTGACTAGTTTGGGCTGCCAATGTGTTAATACTGACACTCCTTTTTTTCTGCCTCTCCCCAGTCTCAGGATGTCCTTGACTTTTTGACTGATTTTTCTGATGTGTTTAGCAAAAGTAAATCTGCATCCTTGCCCCCCATAGGAGCTATGACTGCGCTATTGAGTTAGTGCCTGGTGGTAAATTTCCTAAAGGTCGCCTTTTTAATTTATCTGTACCTGAACACGATGCTATGCGATCTTATATCAAGGAGTCATTGGAGAAGGGTCATATCAGACCATCCTCTTCACCCTTGGCGCCGGTTTTTTTTTTCTTTGTGGCCAAAAAGGATGGTTCATTGAGGCCGTGTATTGATTATCGCCTCCTGAATAAAATCACTGTTAAATTTCAATATCGGTAGTTGATGGAGGTTTACACTGCGAGTTTGGCGGGGGGGGAGTTGCCCCGGTCCATGCGAGAGGCGATAATTTTTGTCCTACCAAAGCAGGGAAAAGATTTGACGGACCCAGCTTCATATCGTCCGATCTCTTTGTTGACCACTGACATTAAGTTATTGGCCAAAATGCTGGCGAACCGACTTAACAAGGTCATCGAATCCCTAATTCACCAAGACCAGTCAGGGTTTATGCCCAATAAATCCACAGCTATAAATCTCCGGCGATTATACTTAAACATGCAGGCGAGGGCGGATAATGTGGGACAGAGGGTAATAGTTTCCCTGGATGCCGCTAAGGCGTTCGACAGTGTGGAGTGGAGGTATTTGTGGGCGGTAATGAAAACCATGGGATTTGGTGATCTGTTTGTGGGTTGGGTACGTTTGCTATATACATCCCCTAGTGCTAAAATACGGGTTAATGGTCTGCTGTCTGAGAGTTTCTCCCTACATAGGGGAACGAGGCAGGGGTGCCCCCTGTCCCCCCTGCTGTTTGCGATCGCTGTAGAACCGTTAGCTGCAAAGATACGTGGTACCACAGATATTCGGGGATTCCAATATGGCTGCCACGTAGAGAAAGTGGCCTTATATGCGGATGATGTGCTACTGTTTCTGGCTGACCCGAGCGACTCCCTAAGTTCGGCTATGGCAGTTATTAGTAAATTCGGCTCTATTTCTGGACTGACTATCAACTGGGATAAATCCGTGTTGCTTCCCGTGGACTCGGCGGTTCCCCTAGCGCTAGACCCTGGGACCCCTTTGAGGGTGGTTAGTGAGTTTAAATATTTGGGCATTGTGATCTCTGCTAAATTGGAGGAATATGAACGGCTCAATCTTACCCCCCTTATCAATAAGTTTCAACAAAAAATTGCAGCGTGGAAGAAACTATTCCTGTCTGTGGCGGGTAGAGCAAATTTATTAAAAATGATCCTCATGCCCCAACTCCTATATATACTCCATAATACGCCTGTCTGGTTGGCGCAAAATAAATTCTACCGGATTGATTCTCTTTTCCGGGACTTGATCTGGAAGTGTAGTAGGGCACGCATTAAACTTGAACATCTACAGAGGTCAAAAGAGGAGGGGGGCCTGGCAATCCCGAACCCGTGGGTTTATTATGTGTCATCCCAATGTCAGCATATGGTGGGGTGGGGGGAGCCTACCCAATCTACGTCGGCTGGGAAGCTCATTGAGTTTATAGTGGGCAGAGGTCCGTTGCTTGCTAGTTTAGAGGCTGGTAGGTTCCGGGTGAACCCTAGAAGGCTCCCGACGATCGCTATGGTGGACAAGATTTGGCAAAGAGTTAGACAATGGAGGGGCATTACGGAGCTCACGCGCTTCTCGTCGGTTTGGTTTGACCCGAGACTGGGGGAGTTAATGCGTCTGAGGGGATTTGCTCAATGGAGAAGGGTCGGGATATGGTTTGTGTCACAGCTGTTGGTTGGCGGCATGCTTAAGACTTTTGAGGAGATCAGGGAGGAGTTCCCTCTGAGTCAATCCCTCTTTTTTCAATATTTGCAGCTGCGGCATGCAATCAATCGACAGCTTAAAACATCAAGAATAGTGGTGCAATCAGATGCGATGGTGAATCTTATAGGGTCACTAAGGGGCACTAAGGGTTTCATCTCCCTCGTATATAGGGTTTTTTGGATTCATTCCTGGTACGGCACCCGGCTAAGTCCAGAGAAAAATGGGAAGAGGATGTGGGACCAATCTCAGACTCTCAGTGGGAGAGCGTATTACAATTCATCCCCAAGGTCTCTATGAGTGAAGCCAGGAGAGTCTCACAACTCTACCTAACACATAGGGTATACAGGACTCCGGTCTGGATGAAGAGGGCGGGCCTGAGGAGGGATTCCTGCTGTCCGCGCTGCTCTGAGGATGGGGCAGATCTCCTACATATGATGTGCTCCTGCCCTGCCCTACAGAACTTTTGGGTACAAACACTTAATTTGACACAGGAGGTAATGGGAGTGGATCTTATAAGGAACCCGCTGACGTGTGTATTGGGGTGCATGGAGGATATCGCGGTTGATGAGTGGGGGAAGCTGACCATAGCCAGAATCCTATATGCTGCCAGAAAGCTCATTGCGGCCCACTGGTTAGATGACAAAGCGCCAGTTAGACAAGAACTGATTAATAAGGTTAACTTTATTGTTATGATGGAACAGAACATATATCCGAAAAGAGGTCAACACATGCAGTTTGAGAATGTGTGGGGTGGCTGGATGGAGCACCCGGGCCTGGCTTCAGAGGCTCTTATGAGAGAAAGAATGCGTCTGCCTACGCGCCCTTGACCCTCTGAGTTGGTACTTTAAACAGGGATCGTTAAAGGGTTGTCTCGAAAAAAAGGATTCAAAATGTGACATGGTGTGTGATATGTGCAATGATTTAAAGGGACGGGGTTTAGGGTGGAGGGGGGAGGGTAGGGGACTTAGGATGTAAGAATAGTTATATTGCCTGTCAGGTTGAATATGGTTTATATTATATGCTGAAGTTAAATGTACTGTCAAAGTTCATGCTGACAATTTTTAAATAAAAATCATCTGATTTAAAAAAAAAAATTCAATATCGATTACCCTTGATTTCTGACCTATTTTCCAGAGTGAAAAATGCTAGTTGGTTTACCAAGCTTGATGTAATGTATGTAGTACAGTTCATATAGCGTCTTGTGCTTGGGTGCGATGAAAACACAGGAGTCACAGGTTTGATATAGAAAGTCCTGTATTACTTCATACAAGTTGGTAAAAATAGTCACACAGTTTGCAGACACAGAAGCAGGAGACACAGCAGGCCAGAGTAATCCAAGCTCAGCAATCACTCTCCAACACAGATTCAGGATCTTCTTCTCTGTTACCGTAAGTCCATGCAAACGTGGGTCTTTCAAAGAGCAGGGTTCAGAGTCCACAAGTGCTTCAGAGTTCCTCAGTAGGAATAGCTGGAGTACAAGGTCCAAGGCTTACAGGAGTCAAGTCACAGGTTCACTGCAGGCTAGATTCTGAAGCACTGATTGCTCAGCTGTGGCTGCTTAAGAAGCAAAGGAGAGAATCAGGGCGGGAACATGCAAGCTGGAAACTCCATTTTGACTGAGGGCAAGATAGCTGCAGCAAGACAGAAAGTAAAATGGCTGACGAACAAACTGAGTTTCAGGAATATATACATAGAACCTTACATTACTCCCCCCTTAAGGACAACCTCCGGATGACCTCAGACCAGGCTTGTGTGGGTACCTCTGATGAAACTGACGGAGCAAGCGAGGAGCATTAACGTTATTGACCGGTTCCCATGAGTTGTCCTCCACTGGGTAGCCCTGCCATTTAATCAGATATTGTAACTGATTTCTATACAACCTGGAATCTAAAATCCTTTCCACCACAAATTCTTCCTGACCATCGACTAGCACTGGGTCAGGGCAAGGAGAGGAACGTCCAGGAAACGTATTGGGTGTCGCAGCCTTTAGTAGGGATACATGAAAGACAGGGTGAATTCTCATAGTTCTGGGCAGTTGAAGACGACAAGCAACGGCACTTATAATTTTACTGATTTTATAGGGTCCAATGTACTTATGTCCCAACTTAGACGATGGAATCCTTAACTTAAGATTTCTGGTTGACAGCCAGACCAAGTCTCCTACCTTGAAAGCTGGTGCAGGTTTACGAAATTTATCTGCTGCTTTCTTGTACCTTTCTTGAGCCGATTCCAGATTTTCCTTTAGAAGATCCATATTCTTCTGTAAAGACGTGATTCTTTCAGCCACTGCTGGTAAAGGCGTTTCTATGGGAAATCGTGGTAGAATGTTAGGATGATAACCTAGATTAGAGTAAAAAGGAGACTGTTTAGTGGAGGCGCTCTGAGAGTTGTTATACGAGAACTCACTAATGGAAGTAGATCCACCCAATCATCCTGTAGGTGGCAGATAAAGCAGCGGAGATACTGCTCCAGGGTTTGATTGGTTCGTTCGGTCTGTCCATTAGTCTGGGGATGAAAAGCAGAAGAAAGGTTTACTTTAATGTCCAATGCTGCACAGAAATTTTGCCAAAACCTAGAAGTGAATTGCACCCCTCGATCCGAAATAACCTCATCCGGTACTCCATGTAAGCGAAACACATCTTTAATCATCAAATCTGATGTCTGTTTTGCAGTGGGTAAGCCGACACAAGGGATAAAATGAGCTGCCTTTGTTAGACGGTCAACCACCACTAGAATGGTGTTCTTCCCCTGAGAGGTTGGTAACTCCACAATGAAGTCCATAGAAATGGATCCCCACGGGCGGGACGGGGTGAGAAGAGGCTGTAACAGACCAGTTGGTGAGGAGCGAGGTGTTTTGCATCTTGCACAGACCTCACATGAAGTGACATAATTCAAAACATCCTTCCTGCAAGTGGGCCACCAAAAGAAACGAGAAAGAAATTCCTGTGTCTTTAGAATTCCTCTATGCCCAGCTATCTTGGAATCGTGAATGAGTTGCAATACTCTTAATCTGACTGTTTCAGGAATATACAGACGTTGTCCCTGAATCCACACACCATTCTTAAAGACAAGACTTACGTCCCTTGGGGGTTGTGCCAAAAAGGAATCCGCATGGTATGTTTCCTTGATGTCCTTAAGTAGGTCTTGATTATGAATTACTCCTAGGAATCTAGAGTCAGGAAGAATAGTCTTAGGAGGAGTAAATGGACGTGTCTCTGCTGAGTAAATCCTAGAGAGTGCATCAGCCTTTCCATTGCGCGATCCTGGTCTATAAGAAATGATAAAATTAAATTGGTTTAAGAAAAGATTCCAGCGAGCCTGGCGAGGAGTCAGGCACTTAGCCGACCTGATAAACTCAAGGTTACGATGGTCTGTCAGGACGACTATTTGCTGTGCAGCTCCCTGAAGAAGGTGTCTCCATTCTTTGAAGGCGGCAATAATGGCCAACAACTCTCTATTGCCCACATCGTAGTTCCTCTCAGCCGAAGACAACTGCTGGGAAAAGAAGGCACAGGGATGCAAGACATTCTTCTCACCTGTTCTCTGAGAGAGTATAGCTCCAACGGCACAGTCTGAAGCATCCACCTCTATTATGAAGGCAAGCTCGGGGTTGGGATGTACTAGGATAGGTGCAGTGGTAAATTTATCCTTTAGACGGGAAAATTCTTCCTGGGCTTGGGGAGTCCAGGAAAACCTAGACTCTTTCCGGGTAAGTTGAGTGATAGGTGACACTACCTCAGAGAAATTTCTAATGAAACGTCTATAGAAGTTGGCAAACCCGATGAAGCGCTATACCTCCTTCACATTTCTAGGACTTGGCCAATCCTTGATGGCTTGGGTTTTGCTTCCATCCATACTAATTCCTTGTGTAGACAGTACATACCCCAGAAATTGAATTTCGGTCCTATGGAATTCACACTTTTCAAGTTTGATGTAAAGATGGTTTTGTCTTAGACGTTCCAAGACCATTCTCACATGTCCATGATGTTCCTCTGTGGAGTTAGAAAAAATTAGAATATCATCCAAATAAATTACCACGAATGTATCTAGGAGATCCCTGAAGATGTCATTCACCAAGTGTTGGAAAGTGGCTGGGGCGGTACTCAGACCAAAAGGCATAACTAGATATTCAAAGTGTCCATAGCGTGACCTGAATGCAGTCTTCCATTCATCCCCAGGTCTAATACGGACTAAGTTATAGGCCCCACGAAGATCTAGTTTAGAAAAAATTTTGGCATGTCGCACTCTCTCCAATAACTCAGGGATTAAAGGCAATGGATAACGGTTTCTAATAGTAACCCTATTGAGTTCCCTATAGTCTACGCATGGTCTCAGAGATCCATCTTTCTTCTTTACAAAGAAGATGGGTGCACCTGCAGGAGATGAAGAGGGGCGTATGAAGCCCTTGGCTAGATTTTCATCTATGTAATCCTTTAAAGCCTTTAGCTCGGGCCCCGCCAGGGGGTAGATCTTACCAAAAGGTATCTCTGCTCCAGGCAATAATTCAATTGGACAATCATATGGACGGTGAGGAGGAAGCTGGTCAGCGTTCTTCTTGTCACATAAATCCACATAGTTCTGGTATACAGCTGGTAGTTCAGGGACTGACATGATTCCTTTAGGAACAGAGCAAGCTGAAACTTTTGGACTCATCTGTTTCTCTGGAAAGTGTAATTCCTTGGTCTCCCAGTTAATGGTAGGATTCTGAGCCTGCAGCCATGGTAGCCCTAGAATAATGGGAAAGTGGGGAGAAGAGATAAGCATAAAGGACAGTTTCTCTTGATGATCTTTACCCATAAGAACCCTCAAAGGCTCTGTTTCCTGATCCACTGGTCCAGAGGTCAGCAGGGAGCCATCCACAGTTTCCATCTGTACTGGAGTAGCCTTCTTCACTGAACGTATTCCCTGTTTCAGAGCAAAGGAGACATCCATAAAATTTCCACTTGCCCCTGAGTCGATCATAGCAGAGCTAGACACCCAAGCTGAGTCAACCCAGAGTTTGATGGAAAGAAAGCAATGAGAATTGTTTTTCTTACAACTCAGCTGGGACACCGCTGAGGAAACTTGAAAAATGGCAGCGTTTACACAGTCAACGTCCTCAGAGGTAACGGAGTTTAAGTCCGAGAAATCAAGATCTGTTGCTGCAGATCTCTCTGGAGCCTGAGGCTCGGACCTGACAGATCCCCTCTCGCAACACTCACAATGAATGAGTGCTGCAGTAGTCTTACGAGAACGGCTGGGGCAGTTTATAATGAAGTGCCCTGACTTACCACAATAGAAACATAGATTCTCCTTAAAACGATGTTCCTTGCGTGCATCACTAACCCGTCGTTGTAAAGAGTCTACCTGCATGGGTTCAGGTTCAGGTTCCCGTGTAATCCTACTCAAAGGTTCCTTAGCTGGAGAGGAAGGTAGGAAAAGGTTAGTACGATTGCTTTCGAACCATCTCTCTTGCCTGCGTTCAGTCAGACGAGTATCAATACGGATGCAGTAGTTAATAAAGTCACCTAACGCAGTGGGAGGGTCGGCACGAGCAAGTTCATCCTTAATCAGTGGAGATAACCCCTTTCGAAAAATAGATTTTTTGGCGGAACTGTCCCAGGTGGTATCAAGGGCCCATCTCCTGAAATCCAAGGCATATTCAGCTACCGAGTGCTTACCTTGGCGCAAAGCTAACATGGCTGCTTCAGCTGTTGCACCTCGATTGGGGTCATCAAACACCTGCCCCATGGCTGAAATAAAATCATCAAGGTGATTCAAACAATCATCCTCAGTCTCAATCAGAGGGTTTGCCCACATTAAAGCCTTGTTGGTAAGCAACATAATTATAGTAAGCACCTTAGATCGTTCAGTGGGAAATTGTGAAGCATGTGCAGAAAAAAAAAGATTGCATTGATTAATAAATCCCCTGAATTTCTCATGTTCACCGCCAAAACGAAAAGGGGGCAACTTGGGAATCCCAGCACTCGGGGCTACGGCAGGAGCCTGGACTCGCCCCTCTAGAACCTCAATCCTGGCTCGCAAATCCTGGGTAGTCTGTCCAACCACTTGCAAATTGTGATTATTGAGGTCCTGTAGATTTGTAAAACGGGTCTTTATATTCTGCAAATCTGCAAGGATATTATCAGTCACTCCGCAAAGTTCCTTTATGCGGGCCTCCATTTTCCAGATCTTTTAAGACAGGATTACTGGAAGAAGAGGAGAGAAAAAAAAAACAATAGTGTTCACCTGTGGCAACACTGGAATGGTTATGAGAAGTCACAACCACTGTCATCACAGAAAGTACAACCGGACGTCTGATATCCACAGTACAGCAGACACAGCCTTCCAGACCCAGCAGACACTAACGTTTTGGCTTCAGAATCTTGTAATGTATGTAGTACAGTTCATATAGCGTCTTGTGCTTGGGTGCGATGAAAACACAGGAGTCACAGGTTTGATATAGAAAAGTCCTGTATTACTTCATACAAGTTGGCAGAAATAGTCACACAGTTTGCAGACACAGAAACAGGAGACACAGCAGGCCAGAGTAATCCAAGCTCAGCAATCACTCTCCAATACAGATTCAGGATCTTCTTCTCTGTTACCGTAAGTCCATGCAAACGTGGGTCTTTCAAAGAGCAGGGTTCAGAGTCCACAAGTGCTTCAGAGTTCCTCAGTAGGAATAGCTGGAGTACAAGGTCCAAGGCTTACAGGAGTCAAGTCACAGGTTCACTGCAGGCTAGATTCTGAAGCACTGATTGCTCAGCTGTGGCTGCTTAAGAAGCAAAGGAGAGAATCAGGGCGGGAACATGCAAGCTGGAAACTCCATTTTGACTGAGGGCAAGATAGCTGCAGCAAGACAGAAAGTAAAATGGCTGACGAACAAACTGAGTTTCAGGAATATATACATAGAACCTTACACTTGACCTCAGGGGGGCGTATAACCTTATTCGCATTAAGCACGGGGATGAATGGAAGACGGCGTTTAATACCCCAGAGGGGCATTTTGAGTACCTACTGATGCCTTTTGGGCTTACTAATGCCCCTTCCGTCTTCCAATCCTTCATGAATGATATTTTTAGGGATTTTGTGGATAAATTTCTGATTGTTTATTTGGATGATATATTGATTTTTTCCAATGACTGGGACTCTCATGTGAAACATGTTCGGACTGTGTTCCAGATTTTGAGAGAGAATGCTCTGTATGTGAAGGGATCAAAGTGTCTTTTTGGCATACAGAAGATCTAATTTCTGGGATTCATTTTGTCTCCGTCTGTTATTGAAATGGACCTGGTCAAGGTTCAGGCCATCTGTGATTGGGTTCAACCTACTTCTTTGAAGGCTCTTCAGAGATTTTTGGGTTTTGCCAATTTTTATCGTAAATTTATTGGTAATTTCTCCGGTATTGTTAAACCATTAACTGATTTGACCAAAAAGGGTTCCGATGTGGTGAATTGGTCTCCTGAGGCAGTCTCTGCGTTTCAGGAACTTAAGCAGAGATTCATTTCTGCTCCTGTTCCACGGCAGCCTGATGTTTCTCTGCCGTTTCAGGTGGAGGTTGATGCCTCTGAGATTGGGGCAGGTGCCATTTTGTCCCAAAGGGAGCCAGAGACCTCTAAGAGTAACCCTTGTGCCTTTTTCTCTCGAAAATTTTCTCCAACTGAACGTAATTATGACGTGGGTAATCGGGAGTTATTGGCCATGAAGTGGGCCTTTGAAGAGTGGAGACATTGGCTGGAAGGAGCCAAACATCAGGTGATGGTCCTCACGGACCATAAGAACCTGGTTTATCTCGAATCAGCCAAGCGACTTAATCCTAGACAGGCCAGGTGGGCCTTGTTTTTCACACGTTTTAATTTTGTGGTTTCTTTTTTCCGGACACTAAGAATGTTAAGGCGGATGCCCTCTCGAGGAGTTTCCTTGCGGACTCTCCTGAGTTATCTGATCCCTCTGTTATTTTGAAAGAGGGTGTAGTTCTTTCCGCCATCTCGCCCAATTTGAGACTGGCTCTGGAGGGGTGTCAGGAGGATAAACCTGAGCGCTGCCCTATTGGGAAATTGTTTGTCCCAGACCAGTGGAAGAAGAGTGTGATGTCTGAGATGCATTGTTCCGCGTTGGTTGGTCATCCCGGGATTTTTGGTACCAGAGACTTGGTGAGTCGGTCCTTTTGGTGGCTTACTTTGTCTCGTGACGTCAGGGACTTTGTGCAGTCCTGTGGGACTTGCTCTTGTTCCAAGCCTTGCTCTCGTTCTACTGGTTTGTTAATGCCATTACCTGTACCCAAGAGGCCATGGACCCATATTTCTATGGATTTTATTTCCGACCTCCCTGTCTCTCAGAGAATGACCATTATCTGGGTAATCTGTGATAGGTTTTCCAAGATGATACATCTTGTGCCATTACCTAAGTTGCCTTCCTCCTCCGAATTGGTGCCTTTGTTCCTTCAGCACGTGGTTCGGTTGCACGGCGTTCCAGAGAACATTGTGTCTGACAGAGGAGTCCAGTTTGTTTCCAGGTTTTGGAGGACATTTTGTTCTAAACTTGGTGTTCAGTTATCTTTCTCCTCTGCATTTCACCCTCAGACCAATGGACAAACCGAGAGAACAAACCAGACCTCGGAGACTTATCTGAGATGTTTTGTGTCTGCTGATCAAGATGACTGGGTCTCTTTTTTGCCTTTGGCTGAGTTTGCTCTTAATAATAGGGCTAGCTCTGCCACCTTGATGTCTCCAATTTTCTGCAATTCTGGGTTTCACCCTTGATTTTCTTCAGGACAGGCGGAGGCTTCCGTCTGTCCAGGTGTTGACTCTATTGTGCAGCGTATGCAGCAGATTTGGGACTAGGTAGTGGAGAGGTTGTATCTCTCTCAGGAGAAAGCCCAGCGGTTTGCCAACCGGCATAGGACTGATGGTCCTCGTTTTAAAGTGGGGGTCTTGGTTTGGTTGTCCTCAAGGAATATCCTATGAAAGTTGCATCTCCAAAATTTAAGCCAAGGTTCATTGGTGTGATGATACTTGTGATGATCCTGCAAGCTCCATATCCTGTACTTCTCTAGAAGTCTCCACAGCTACTGCATTCATTAGGCTTTGCAGCCTGTGGGCTTCCCCCCCCCTTCAGCTCACTACACACTCTGTGTAATCTGATTCCAGGTGGCTAGCCCCCACAGGGAGGCCAGCTGAAAGCGGCTAACAAGCCACATGGTCTGTTCCTTTGTTGCATAGTAGTTATTCAAGATCAAAAATCTTGGCTCCTGTGTATGTTATAAGTATGAAATTTTCATATCTGCCAATTCATCGGTGAATCCAAGGATCAGTGAAGTTTCTAAGCGCTGGCACCAGCAGAACCTAAGAAACAGATTTCTGCTTAGCCGATCCACCCAGGCACTCTGCGTTTAGACTTAAATGCACGCCAACATCTTGCGGAGTACAATGGTATGCTCTGCATCGCTGTATGAGACTCCATCTCTTATTTATGAAAGTTTTGAGTTTTCTGAACTAA